>VWPU01002503.1:53190-236263 GCA_013398955.1 Callaeas wilsoni | reverse complement strand
TCCTTTTCCTTTTCCTTTTCCTCAATGGCTACAGTTTTAACAGGAGTTAGAAACATTCCCCCATCTCCTCTGATCAGCCCCATGTTTAGGGAGCTACTATAAAAAGAGACATAAGTTTCTTCTACACTCCACTGTCTCCTGGGCTAAAATAGAGAGTATGCCCCATTTTAATGCACGTCATATTTAAAAAAGGAGAGTGCGGGGTTGTTAATTCCAGTCTTTCATGTGCCCTGGATGATGCTTAAGGCTAAGAATCTATAAAACACTCAGAAAGGCGGGATTTGACACAAATTCATCCCATGTGTGAGTTCCTATTGAGGGTGTTTCTTAGCAAAGTTTCTTGCTCTGCTAACCAGTGAACCTGAGTCTTCTTATCAGGCAGTTGATTTTCTCCTAAACTAACTTTCTTAGTCCTGTATTCAGAGCCTGATTGTCCTAGGAGCTGACATGGAGGTATCTCTCTGATGAGGGTCAGTGTATGTCACCCCTTGGGGGAACCAGCCCTCAGGACTGATGTGAGATGACCTCATTGCTGCTACACCTGGCTTGAGTGTAAACGGGGCAGCAACCACTGATCATGGGGCTTTCCAAGAAACTATAGAAATCTTGCAGGGTTAAAAATTTACCTTTTTCCTGCTAACATCCTACTGCTTAGGATCCTTTACATCCTAAATGCAGAGAGAATGTGCAAGGACTTTTCTATGGCCTTATGTCCTACATCCTGCCAAGAGTTTTCATTGGCCTTTTCTTGCTGGCTGAAGCTTTCTGCAAAGATAACTGCTCCAGAAGAACTCCTTTTATGACTATTTTAGAGCACTTATTGACATCAGCATGATTTGATAGACCAGGATGCCGAGTCAGAGAGATGGAGTTATTAAATGTATAGAGGAATACAAGGTTTTGGCAGGAGAATGTAGGATAGAAACTATAATACAACTCGAGGTGAGTTTGTAGGTAAACAGAATTGGCAGAGGAGTTATTCAGCTGAAAAATGGAATTCAGTCCTCAGATTTGGTTAAGGAGAGTTTTCCAGATGTTTAGTGTTAATTGAAATAATGATGTGGGAAAATAGTAAGGACTTTAAACTGGAAATGTCAAAACCTTCAGTACTCATGTCATTACTGGCATAAACATTAATAAATAACAGATTTTCTTTAGTTCTGTTTACTGAGAGGGCAACAACCTTTCGAGTTTCTTAGAAGCTTTGTCTTTAACGAGCACCCAGGTGTCCAAAGTGTTACAGGAGCACGTTGTCACAGATATGCTACTGAATGTGAACCAGGAAGTCTCAGGATGTCAACAGGCTTGCCCTCACTTTCACAAAAAATTAAAAATCAGTCATCACTTCCCCTGCATGCAAATGGCAAAAGAACATTTTTATCTGGGATCACACTGCTGTTTTCAGAAATATGTCTTGAAGTGTCAGGAGGTTTAATCATTGCTTAAAGGATCTCCAAGAGTCAGTTAAGCCCATAATTTCTGTTCCAAATGAAAGGAAATGAAAAGCTGCTTAGGAGTTCAGATGACTAGGGAAGGCTCTGAGGAGTCTTTGCTGGGGTGTGTCTGTGGAAATAACAGCTTGCATGGAGAAGCAAAAGGGAATGAGGCATGAGAGACAGGTAAGGTGAGGGGGAATGGGGCAAATATGAGCGCTTAGGGTAAGGCTTTGGCTAAAAGCATGAGCATACAGTACCATCATGTTCTGATCCGGCAGATTTTCCATACTGACAGAAATGGAACATTGTGCATTTCTTCTAAACAAGGTTGCATCAAAGAAAACCACAGTTTACCAACAGTTTCTCTTCCCAGCTGGAAACACCTACAAATACATAGACCCTTGGATCAAAGGAGCAGCAGTAGCATCAAAGCCTATGGAAATGGTGGCCTGAATCTAGGCGGAGCATTTGTTTTACACATCTGTTTTGGATCTAAGCTTCTGCAACAGATTGGTCACTAAAAACTTGTTATTGTCAAGTGGCAAACTCTTTTGGGACTTTCCTGAGGAACAGTTATCAGAGTAACAAAACTCATCAGGACCTTTAGCACCTGCTCTTGACTCAAGGTGCAGGCAGACTCTTGGAGGACATAGTTCTATCTTCAGCTGACGTCTGCAGCATTTTGCTTACTCCTACTGAAATACAAATCATGCTTTTTATTCTTCCTCTCAACTTCATCCTTTTTCTTTCTGCCTCTCTTAGTCCCTGCCACATCATGCTATATATTTTTGAGAGGTTAGCTTCTCAGCACAGTTAGGTCATCCGACAGTAAGGACCAGTGGGCAGCAAAGCCAGCACAAGGAAAGAGACAGGAGTCTGTGCCTGGCTGTAAAGTTGGGACATCCCCTCCCTTTTTTGGCTTGTGTTAGGTGATGGTGTTTGCTCACCCTATATAACGTAACTGTATGTGAAAATACAAACACACTCCTCCTTCACATTAGGTGTAAAGGGAGGGGTAATTCTTATCTTGCAGCTGCTCGGGTTGTACTCATGGTGGAGAGGAGGGTTTGCTTTGGGTTTGTTGCTACATCTGTGCTTCCACAAGTAAACACGAACGAGCTCAGGAGAAGCTCTCACAGCACACTGTTGCAAGCTGGACACCTGACTAACAGCAGGCAGAGGCACACACAAGGCTGCACCAGGTCTGCTGGGAAGGTGCCGTGCTGCCAGTGTCTGTGTTCCAGCGAGGGCAGGACAGGGGCTGCTTCGAGAATACATCTTTTCTGACACTGAATTTTATTCGCTAGGAGTTTGTCGTCTAGATTCGTACTCTTTGAGCACAGACACTATCTGAGAAGACAGCTCGGTCCTGTCTGCACTGTGTAAGCAACTAAATGTAGCATAAATTTTTCTTTCTTTTCTTCAGGTAGGATGTGGCTGCTTTGTGTTTACACATCAGCCAACCCCATCTTTCTGGATGTAATAAAACAGTATTTGAAACGGTCTGCTAAATCTTGCTCTGCTTTAAACTACTGAAACAATTTTATCCAAATTTTAATGTAACAGCAGGATTTACAGAAGGATTTTAATTAAGAACAATTGTTTCTTTTACAAGTGTATTTGCTGTTAAAATACAGATGGAGACAATTGACAGAAAAGGTTAAAATCTCAATGGTCATAGAACGGCTCAGATTTAGTGAAATTAAAATAGTTACACTGATAGCAAGTAAGAATTTGGATCATATTCATTTTTTAGTTACGGAAATATATCATGAAAGAAGCTTCAAAGGTCCATGTAGTGAGTTGTTCTTCTGCACTTGCAAAAGGTCACAAATGGCACCATGTAAATCTTTCCATAAAATATTCAAATTTGATTTCAAAATTGTTAGAATGTTTTGCACCTGATACCCTTTTTGGGAGACTATTTAGGAAGCTCAGGCTGTATGTCGTTGGAAAGAACTTTTCACTTGAATTTGTTATCAGACACTGCTTGTCCATTTGCTTTTGTGACAACACTGTTTTTAAATTGCATAACAATTTGTCTCTTCCATTTGCTATATTTGTAGAGATCAGCCACCATCCCTCTCAGCCTTTCTTCACTGGACTAAGCAAGCCAAGCCTTTCAGGGCCTCTTGGCAGTTGTGCTTTCTCATCTTCTGTCTGTCCATGCAGCCAGTTCTCATCATCGTGCCCTTCCCATGAGCAAATCTGACCTGAGCTGTGTATAACGTGCCAGTGGACCATCTGTACACTGACATGACCATTTTTCTGACTGTTGGTATATGTAATAGGATTCATAATTTTCTTATTGACAGCCTGGCCAATGGCAGCTCTTGAGAAACCTTGTGTTTAGTGAGTATTCTCAGGTTCTCCACCTCTTTTAGTATTTTCAGAAGCTAGTCTTTCAATTTACAGTATGTTTCTATTACTTGCTCTTAAATCCATGGCCTTGCATCTAGTGATGTTTATATATGTCCTGTTTTATTAGTACAGTTCTCAAAACTACAAAGTTATTAGTTCATCCTCTTCTGTTTTGTGCTTGTCCCTGACTTTGTGTTACTAACAAATTTCATTACCATCATCTTTCTTACAATGTAGGACATATCAAATCTGTCTGGATTCTTGTCTGCAACTTGTGATACAGAGATGTGTTTCAAAATCTTGAAAGGGAACAAATTCTCCCCAGACAGATGCTAGATGGGGCAGTACCTGGGGCAGATACTGTAACGCAAAACTGGACAGTGCAATTAAAGGAGAAAACATATTTAGTTAATTTCTGAGAAAAAGGTTTGTGATTTGTAGAGAAAAAAGGAATTTGGCTGCAGCAAGGAGAGCTGCTCCCAGAATACTAGAAAAATACAGTAGATACTCATTGCTAAGAAATGTGATTCTTATTAAAAAGATGGTTTGGGTTTCAGTGTGGTGGGTAAGACATGTTTCACTGAAAATTAACAGCACCAAGTAGGTGGAAGAAGTAGAAACACAAAAATGTGCTTTGTGTTTAGAAACACAGAATGTGCTATAGTTGATTTCTTGAAGGAAGGCATTTTTCTCACAGTTGAAAAGATTACTTGAAGCTACTATTTTCTATTCCGCGTAATTCTTTGAAGTTAGCATACAGAACATGCGGATGATATAACAGGCTATGGTGAAAGAATATTATTAAAATTCAAAAGTTAGGTCGTGACTGTGCACTGTGACTGCTTTGTTACTCGAGCCAGCTCCCTTATGTACAAACATTATTGCAGAGTAATTAATGGCTTAAAGGCTCTGTTTTTTCCAAAGGGCTTCTTCGGCACTCCTGGAGCAGGATGGGCAGCGCTCACGGCACAGGCAGGGAGCCCATGGCTTGTTTTTGGCTGGCTGTTCTGTGTGTGGCTGCATGCCTTATAACCCTCCTTTAAAGGCAAAATTACTTGCTTCCATCCGGGTTTCCCTCACTGCTCTGTGAGACTGTTTTTTCAGCACAGGCTGGTGGATCTGGATTGTTTACTTTTGCTAAAGCACAGAAAAATTAAACTGAAAGTATCCACTGATTTTTGGTGCACAAAAGGAATTCTGAAAGAACTGATTTTTGACGGTACGTTCCTATGTTCAAAGTGCAGCTCCCACTAATTTAAATCACAAGTTATGGCATTTTTTGAAATCTGAGCCGTAGTGCTTGTTTTAGACTTCTAGCTGTCAGTGGGGCAACCCCCTTCCCTCAGAAGAGCCCAGGGTGGTGGGAGGACCACAGGAAACTCTGGGTTGGTTTTTTGCTGCCTTTCCCCACAATACACATGCTTTCATTAGCACCAGCTTTATGCAAGGGTGGAGGGGAAATGTTTACTGCCTTTCTCTTCAGAGGTCTCTGTTTTGTCCTAGTGTGCACATAATAGGGTGTTTTGCAGATCTAAAATAATGTCTTAGAGCAGTAAAATGCTCCCTGGCCAGGCCTAGTCCTGATTTACACCTACAGTACTAGCATCAAGAGGAGACTCAATGCATACATTAAAGTTTGTTTCTAACTGCAATGGCCTGCTTCATTTGAATTGTCCCCATTTTCCCTTCCTCCCTTTCTCCATTGCTCCCCATGAAACCATGTTCTTTGCTTATGCATAGAAAGGAAGGTTTTCTTTTTAAATACCCTTTTGAAAGTCTTTCGGGTTCTGTGTTTGAGGTACGTCATATTTAGAAACTTTTCAGAATTTTCCATATTTCTGTACCATGTATATTTTTTTTAATACTAAGCCATCCTATATGAGTTAAAATTCTTACATTTTGCAGTATTTTAAAGGAGATAATTTTGTCATTAATCCAAGAACTATGCAGCAGGCTATTTTTTGTACCACATCGCAATTCTCCTCCTACTCATTCTTAAAGGAAATCAAAAATTCCAGATGTTTTTCCTGCAACATCTGGCTCCCTGGCACAGGCTTCTGAAACAGTGTTTGCAGCCTTAAAGTTATGTCTTGGTTTTGTCATTTAGTTTACTGATGGGTTATTGGAATCACTGGTGACACAGGGACTGGTTTGCTTTGACAACTCTTTCACTCTGAAAGGAGATAGCCTGGCGGGCCCATTGGGATTCTGCTCAGAAGTTTTTGGTGCTCAGGAATGTGACGAGCTCAGCCACCTTGGCTTCCCGTCTTGCAGAAATACGTGCAGCAGTTTAATGCACGTGGACTCAGAAGTGTTCCCTGCTCAGCCTCAAAAATGAGGCTACTCATGTCTAAGCAATTAGCTGTATTCCTGCAGAACACACTGTCAGGCGTTCAGAGTCACTGTGCCAGACTCTGTCCTGAGGGAAGGAGACAGAACATAATGGGAGGGAGCTAGAAAGGGCCATTCTGCCATGCTTTTCATCTTTTTCATATGTCTCTTTTTGGGATCTTTTTGCATAAAATCTTGCTTCTCTCACGTCCTCTGCACTGTGTTTGATCAACAAGTTATCTCTTTAGACGTGTCTTTCATGGGGTGTACATAATGCAACAGGCCCCATAGTATACCTGCTTTCCTTATATTGATTAATTGGCTGATTGATAAGCTGACTCTCATCTAGGATTTAAGTGCTCTATGTACTGAGAGCCATGACAACTAATGTGAAATTCCAGATGAGTGTCCTAACTATTAACTTTTGCCTGTTTCAGGAGAAGAGAAGATCTTTTTATTTCCTCCCTTAAAGATCCAGAAAAGTTCTGTGTTCATCCCAAAAGGGGGAAAAACAAACATTGTGCTAGTTTTCCTGGTGCGTAAAAAACCCCTTTCTCCCTGCTTGAACGGTAAAGCTGTTTTTATCAAACGCATATGCTCCTGCCAGAAATATGTCTCAGCCAGGGGCACAAGCTGCTCACTTTTCATCAAAGAAGCAGAGGGAAATGGCTCCACGGAGCATGCTTTACAGCTGCCTGCTGAGACCTCTGAGGCTAGATCTGAATTTCCTGCTTTGAAATATTTTGCTGCCCCAGCAGAATGGTTCATGGAGCTGGCATGAGGCAACCACACCTCTCTTCTGGGTTCCAGCATGTTTTCCCATATGGGCAGGATGTGGCTCTCTATGTCCTGTCTCCTCCTAGTTGTTTGTTTGTGTAATTAAGTCTTCCACACTGACATAGAGTTCTTGCATGCTTTTATGTAAGACATGATTTACAGTCTGGAAATACCGTCATCCCCTCATTTTGCAATGTGTACGCTCTTCTCATGTCACTGGTGGTACTACCTGTGCAATATGGTAAAGCACCCAGAGAGGTGTTATCCTGCTGCTTTTAACCTGCATGTGTGACTGGTGCTGGGGTACATCTTTTCCAAAGTACTTAACTGAGGATTTCAGCTTACACACAATGAGGGATGGCCAAATAAAAAAAATAAATAAATGGGATGGCCAAAGCAACAACCTCATCTTCCCAGAGTGTATGTTAAAGATTGCCGCCATTTGTAGAGTTCTCTGAAGTACTTGTGAAGCAGGTCTTGAAATTAGTTTGCTTTAATAAATTGGTGATACACACTACAGCATCTCCAGGTCTGCTCCAAGAGGTACCCAGCTATCCCTGTGAGGGCAGCACCCCCCGCTCCTCTAAGAGACAGATGACAGAACATCATGCATCTTTCAACCATCTGACTTTAATACCCTGCCTTGTGGATGTGAGAACCCTTAGATGTTTTACAGGGTCACTTAGTTTTATATCAAAAATACACAAGACAATTTTTGAATGTACTTAATAAATTGTCACTAATAGGACATCTGGTATCTCGAAATGGGAAAATGGTGTAGTGAAATGTGAAAGTAGCAACATGAGGAAATGAATCTAGAGACCAGTGTAAAAGAGTAGGGAATAAAAAAAAAGGGAAAAATGAAGACCACAAACATACATCAGTAAGACTGTAGCCTTGAGGTCTGCTGCATGTAGGTGTAAACTTGTTCCATGTCCCTCATCCTCTGGCCAAGTGAGGCCTTACTAAATGTTGCTATTTTTTAACCCAGAAAAAAGTTTTTGGAGGAAAAGTGGATGCATTTTTTCCAGCTCTGAATAATCCTCTGACAACAGAAGTTAACTAAGTGTTTTGTCTTGAGGGATGGTTTCATGTCCTACTCCTGCTTTAGAGTCAGAAGCCTAAAGCCAAGTCTCCACTGCCTTGCAATTTTTTGTGTGCTGAACAAAATGGAGTGGAACACAGACTGAGACCCAGGCTGGGCTATTAAAAAAGGCACAGTAAAACATGCAGAGTACAAGTCTCTTTGCTAACAACATTTTCTGATAGCTCTGTCAATGCATGCATGCAAAAGAATGGGAAGGATAGGAAGACCAAGGAGACGAGGATTCTGTGCAAGTGAGGACTGCAATGTAGATCTGAGCAAAGACTGTGAGTAATGTTTTGTGTTATTTTACAGAAGTTAGAGCTTTGGTAAAAGCATTTGTGCACTGTAGTATCTGTGTCATTGTGAGACGTGTGAAACGGACTGCTTGTTTTACTCCAGCACATAAATTCAATACTGAATACAGTTTTTTGTTCTGACCAGTACAGATAAGGAGCCTGCCACTGATATATCCTGGGGATGAGTCAGGGTGGTGGTGTGACAAATTCTTTATCTGCTCCGCATACACATAAAAATGCCCATTTCTTCTGACTCACAGTTACCAATATTGGGAGCCCTGCTCCATCCTTCACTATCAGTACTGTCAATGAGTAAAATCTCTTACTTTCAGCAGATTTAATTTTTATCTTGCTAAATATGATACTATGGCAACATGCCTACCCCAGGATTCCCAGTGCTGCTAGGCTTGTTGCAGCTGAACTAATAGAAAAGGCTAATAGGAAAGTCTAATGACCATTTTTAAAGCTTAAATATCAGTCATTTAGTCTGACACTGAAGGCTGCCCGTCATTTCCTTGGGATGTTCACAGAGCAGCTAAATGCAAAATAAAATTTGCAGTCAGTTGAGCTGGTTTATAATTATTGTGTAATGTTGGAAATCTTCAAAACTCCTTGAATACAATATTCAGCAAATGATATCTGACTGGCTTTCCCCCTCCCCCTCTGAAAATTTGATGTGCACATGCACTGCCACGATGTATAGGAAAAAATCCTATGGAGCAATCCAGCATACACAATCTGTCAGACCAAGAAGAAATAAAGATCTGTTGTTAATTCAGACAAATGGTCAGCAGCTGCAAAATAGTTTCCACAAGAAACAGAGCAAAACCCTCTAAGTTAAGGATATAATTTTTTATGATTTTCTGTTGCCTTTCCCAGGGCCAAAATCTACTGCATATATTCCTATGTAGCATTTATTTGTATTATCTGCTATCTCAGTGCTGTAAGCCATAGCAACGAAAAGTCCCTTTGAAAGTAAAAAAAGCCCCGTGATTTTTATGCTGTTTTTCAATATTTAAAACAAATTAATTGCCTCAGTCATATCATTACAGAGAGTAAATCTGCTCCAGCCGCATCACTGAATGTTGGTATTCTGCATCATAAGAGTTCAGCTGTGGAGGTGAGCATGGGTGCACCTGCCAGCTGAGGGTGCTTCTCTGATCACAGTGGGAATACGGTCACCAAGCCAGGGCATCTCGTCGGTGCACTCCGGGATACCTGTCGCTCTCACTGTAACAGTGCTTTCCTTAGCTGAGTCACTTTCTGTGTGACTCATAAGGTTATCCTACATCTCTAATGTTTCGCAGCTTAGGAGAACAGGGAGAATTTTAAGAGTTCCGATTCAAAATATGTAACAAAACAAAACCCCCTTAAACATAATGTTATTCAGAATCTTTGCTGCTTTTATGATGAACTCACAGCTTCTGATGCAGGTTTCTATACCTGAGGGATAGTTAACAGGACTTCAGCAGTATCACAGCTTTAATCTCTCCTTGTGACTTTACAGGTGCTGGCAGAGTGATTATCAGAAGATGGGCTGGATCAGATGGTCCTTTCCTAATCTGTTAAGGTCAGTGTTTGGGTCTGTGTTACTCAGCTCTGCATTTGCAGGTGATGTAGAAGCACAAGCCCCATAAATACCACTTAACTCCTATATCTTAGTGACTGTTTTTAGGAATTTTGTCAGAACAGTGTCAGTGTTCCCTAGCATAAATTCCAGAGTGCAGTCTGGGCCTATGTTTTTTAAATTACACACAGCAAACTGAGTTTTATTCTGCAAGGTACATTGAACCAAATCTATTTTGGGTATGTCTTCTCTTAAATCATGATTTAGCCAATAGGCCAGGAGGAACTTGAAAGACTGTGAGGTTATTGGAGATTTAAATATTCATATAGTTGTTTGTAGTCTAACAAAGAACACTGCAATGTTTTCACTCTTTCAAAAAAAACCCAAGAAACCAAAACCCAAGCACCTGAGGCATGTTGAGTAGAGCTCAGGTGTGAATTTGAATGTTGAATAAATATACATTTCCTCCAAGTTTAGAAAGTGTAGGATCTTACCCTTGCCCACTGCTGACTACAGTGCCTGGCAAATTTAGGAGTTTCTACATAAACTACAGGATGTAATTGTTTTGCTCTCATCTGTGTCAAAATTTTACAGGAAAGGTCTCTGAGCTGAGTGTGTTGATTCAGCCTCAGAGACATGCAGTCTGTGAGAACTGCATGGAGAGATGAAGTAAGAGGATTTAAAGAGAGCTTAACATTTAATAGAGACAGAAGCGAGTAAGCTGCAAGCACAAAACATTTCCAGAACTGCATCTCCAGCACCCTAAAACTGCTTTTACCAGTTATTATCCGCTATTTTAAAGATCGTAATTTCTATACAAACAAAACAACATCATATAAGCTCCAAGAGTACCACAGACCTAATCAACATTCATGTACTTAGGGTTTATGGCTTTATTTTCATTGTCATCTGATTTAAATATTTAAGACTGGTCCCCCAAGAGCTGTGGGTGTGTGAGGATGTGTAGTCCCCTCAACTCAATAGGATTTATGTTGACATAACTTCAAACTTGTGTTTTGGTACCACTGAGCTAATGGGCACTTTGCTTCTGAAGCAGAGGTAGTTACGTGCAAGGTCTCGGATAGGTAATCCCACAGGGAAGGTGAACTTTGATATATGCACTCCTTTTTTAAGTATCTTGAAAGATCTCAAGGTGTGAATTGTTTCAATGACATTCTCAGGAAAGGGTCAGCCTCCTCCTCTGAAAGGTTTGAATTAAAGTGTGTTGTTAGATCCTCATGTCAAGAAATCCTTTAACTCCCCTGGACCTTTCCATGCATTTTAGTCTCGTTTACAACAAATGCTTCTGCAGGATAGCAGCCTTTCATTCTTCACTGCTCCCACTGTATGTAGTCACTCACATTCTGGCAAAGAGAGAAAAAAGGAATATAGAAGAGAATGCTGATGAAATAACACATATTCAGTTGCAAGATAAACTGCGTAAAGCACTCATCCTGACTCCAAATCAGACATAGGGAGTGCCTTAGGTGTCTTAGAGGTTTATGTCAAGAACATGATTCAATTTCTTTCCCAGTTATGTGTGTTCTCATTCTTGAAATATTAAAATATTCTGTTACCTACATTTTAAAGGGAAAGAATATTTTACCTTTCTGATGGAAAAAATTTATGACATGCTTTTGCATGTAAGTGTAATGGGTCAGATCCAGAATGAGACTTGAGCAAATTAATGATGATTAAGCTTAAAAGCTGGATGTCTGGCTCCAAAGATGGGGTTTATGCTGATGGACTCCCTGTGCTTTGAATGCGAGAGAGCTTGTGGTTTGTAAGGAGGGTTTGCAAAGGATGGGACACTGTATGCAGGAAATGCTGGAGACAGCTCTGCCTCTGAAGGTCTGTCCCTCAGAAGTTTAAGTCAGTGCTGATACAGGGTATCTCTGTGGAAATGGATTCCCTGCCCAAAATCACCTTTGGCACTTTAGTATCTGTGGCACTTTGGCCAGCTGCTCCTTTTCAAGACAGCAGTAGTAGAGTAAAGGTGTGCAAAAGTAATGGGAAACATTTTATCTTTCTGGGAGCTGTGATGAACAGTCACCTTAATGATACATTATGCTTTCCTGTGAATTTTTACTTGGAGACATGCAAATGACACCTCCTGAAACTTGTGAGCAAATATTCTCTCCAGTTGTTGAAGTGGGCTGAGTTGGGTCCAGTTTCTTGTGAGACCTTCCTTCCTCTCTCTGCAGGTGCTGCATGTTTAAACCACAGAATCTTCCAGTCTTTTCTCAGATGAGGACAAGAGAAGATTAAAAAAAATGGTGGAAATATTAATTTTTGTTTCTCTGCTGAGCAAACAGTAACCATTTTTCTTATTTCTTTACAGAAAAAAAAATTCAAAATTAAGCAACCTTGACTTGTTTTGGGGGAAACTGCAGTTTTTAGACAATTTCATGGCATCATTTGTTCCTTCTCTTTGACATGCTGTGTGGCTGTACAAGACAGAGTATAAGATTTTTCTTCCTCCTCTCCCAGCAGTAACATAAGAACATTTCCTTTTTTAAAATACTGCTTCATTTAAGTATTTCTTAATTTTGTAAGAGGGGGGAGAGATATTTTTCTGAGGTTGTGGCTTTACCCAGAAAGGACAGTGCACCTAATGCTGGCATATGTGTGCTGTGCTGGGAGCATGTGTCCAGCGTGCCATGTTTTTTCCTTCTGTCAAAGAATGAAGACATCTGTTTGAAGCCTTGAGTCAAATAAACAGTAATCCTGCAGCAGGTCACATTGTGGCTTCTGTAAATCAGCCTAAAGCAATGGGACCTCACGCAGTGGATGTGCATCCAAGGCAGGACATTAGCAGGGATGTTATGTGGCACGGCTGATGTGGGATTTCCCACAGTACAGCTAGAAATAAAACGGGGAAATTCAGGATGGAATCCTAAAATAAAAATGAAGCAGAAATCTCAGAGCAAACCAGTAACACATCCTTCTTTTAAGTGAAATTTCTTTAAAATTCTGAGTTTATTTTTCCTCAAACACATTTTCCTGCCCTTGCTAAGTTCCAACTCATATAAGCAATCAGACTATGGAATTTAATCAGCTCTAGTTATAAAATCTCATTGAAGACATAGTTGTAATTCTTCTAAAATGATATGTTTGGAGCTGATAGACAGAGATATTTTTGTCCAATGCTTTACCCTTCTAAGGAGTTTGGTATCACTTTATTCAATTACAAGTGTTTTATAAACTGTCTATTCAAAACAACCTGTGGGATTTTAAATGTACCTTCCCCCACCAGCCCTCAAATTCCTCAATCCTTAAACTACAGGTTAAAATGAATAAATATTATAATTGCCCTACCATATTAATGGCTTCTGGATTTAGTAAATAAATATTGCTGCAGTTTTCAGTATGGGCGAGCAATAGGCACAGTTATTTGGAGATAATCACATTAGACATCTTTCAGAAGCTACTCCATCAAAAAACCCTCCAAGACCAGCATGAACCTAATTAAGCATAAACAATACTCTTAATTAAATCTATTGTGATTCTAAAATAGTTTTATAACATCTGCTATAGTGTGATTGGTGCTTTAGTACTGAGTATAAGAAGTGATTCTAGCTAGCAGCTACAGAGGAATTCTGTCTGGAGTTAAATAGAGCAGACCTCAAAGATGGGCAGGTTGTGAGCCACAGCAGCTCAAGCCCATCTCTAGGCATATCACCATTTGATACAGGGCTTTGTGTGCTCATATGCATCTCTGCTTTACAGAACTCTGGCAGATGAACTTGCCTGGTCTCCCCATGGCAGCTTTGGGACACTTTTCCCCCAAGCTGTTTTGTTGGCCCCTGTGCTGGATCCTGTTTCCCCACCAGGGAGCCAGTAGCTGGGAACTCCAGACAGTGCACTGCCAGTCTCACAGTTTAGATAAAGCTGCCCTCACTATCCATCAAATTAGGCCAAACTTTCAACAAAATGGCTGTGACACAGCCACATAGTCTGTTTTGGTTGTCTGGGGGAGTGGTCTTGGACACTGGAGCAAAGTAAACTTCTGGGGAGATGATAACTGATTAAAAATCTCTATGTTTTCCAGAGCTGACCCCTTAATTATCTGATGGTGATTTGTACTTCTTTATGAATTTTCATTTTCTGTTAATTATTTTTCCTGTTAATTATTTCCCCCTTATTTCCCAGCCGGCATATTAGACCTGAGCCTTCTCTTACACAGAGTTGCACTAATGTGATTCTACTGAGTTCATATTACTATGGACTTATGAAAGTCAAAGCAAAGAGCCTGGAAACTGTGTGGTTTCCACTTCTATTTTTATCTTGGTAGTTTTAATTGGAGGAGTTCTTTTCTTAAGTAAGACAAAATTCCCCTTAAAACAACTGAAATAGCAGTATGAAACTATATTTTCCATGAATTTACTTGAAATTTATTTTACATTTATTTTACATTTATTTACTTGAAACTATATTTTCCATGAGAGTGTCACAAAACATTGATATATTGGTGTTTTCCCCATGACTGCATAAAGAAGTTGAGAAGTCTTGTTTCCTTCTCCTTGATAATTTGTGCTCTACATTGTTTCTAACAAAAAAAAAAAAAAAAAAAAAAAAAAAAAAAAAAAAAAAAAAAAAGAAAAAAAAAAAAAAAAAAAAAAAAAAAAAAAAAAAAAAAAAACAAAAAAAAAAAAAAAAAAAAAAAAAAAAAAAAAAAAATTTAAAAAAAAAAAAAAAAATAAAAAATAATTTTAATATATATTTTAAAAAAATTTAAAATAAAATTATAAAAAAAAAAAAAAAAAAAAAAAAAAAAAAAAAAAAAAAAAGAAAAGAAAAAAGGAAAAAGAAAAAAAAAGAGGGGAAAAAAAATAGAGAGACTTGCTAAATGTTAATTGACCCTGAAGGAAAATGTATTTTTATTTGTGAGACCCCTTGGAAAGTTAGAAGTCAGCCTTAAAAAGCAGACCTTTTGAAATTCCTTATAAAAAGAAAACAAGATTCTTTTTTAGTCTTCATGGATATCAAAGGAATTTTGTACGTGATTGAGAGCATCTGGCTCTAATTGTGTTAAATAGCCTTAAGCATCTGACTTTAACTAGAGAAGCTGGGAAATTCCACTATGGGTACCACTTTTTCATATAGCTTTGAGATGCAGAAGAAATCAGGATGCTGTTTGTATTTCAACAATCATCCTTAAAAAAAGGAGAAACATGACAGAAGCAGAACATTACAGTAAGTTTTTATTTTGGAAAGACATACTCTGGAACAACAGGAAATTTGAGCCTCTTCTAAAACAAATTGTTTTGGCCTAATTATTTTGCATTTTCAGTCTCAGACACCATGAATGCAGAGTCTTACGTATATATTCACATTTTCTTATTAGCAGTATGAACAGCATAGGCTATATTGCACTTGCTTTGGTTTTCAGTTCACACACATAACAACACTACCAAAGTGCTTTAGACAGCACCATTTCATTAGAGTATACCTGCAGGTATTCCTGAAATTTTGTATGCTTAGAGAACTATATTTTAGAGTTAGGATAGAGGACTGAGAGAAAAAGAAAAGAGCATAAAATAAGGTTTAATGACAGGCTGCCCTTTAAGACGAAGGCTTTCCTTTCATTGAAGTGTTCATTCATTTCCATGGATGTGAGTAAACAGAAAGGAAATAGCTTTTGGCCTGATGAGCACTGGGAGGATGTTTCTGTACAAGAATACTTTGTATGCTGTACATCCAGACAGTTTTCATTGCACTGGCTGGAAGAGATTGCCAGGCATCAATGTTATTAGTGAAAAATGCTGAAGCTAGAGAAGATAAATCCTCACCTAAATTTTATAGCTCAAGCAGTTAGGAAATCCAGTGAAACTGGGTACAGTTTTGAAATAAGGAGATAATGAAAAATCAGTGTGCAAGCAGAAGCTGTCACTATATACAAATGACTTAAGCAGTCCAGAATTATACCTGCTGCAAATGTGATTCTACAAATTAGGAATGTAGTGACCCTGATCCAGTGATGATACGATTTCATATCACCCATGCCCCACGGGTGCAATGACGGACAGTCTTGATGCACACAGGAAAAGCTGAACAGCACCGCTTCCTAGCCCCTGCTGAATCTGCCTTTGCCTCATGATTTTAGAAAAACAGCCTATGTTTGTTTATGCACAGACCAGGACACCCCAACTAAAGCGAGATGGAATTAAATGACAAAATCAGAGGGCTGTCTGCTTACTACATTATTAAAGATTGCATTCACTGCATAATAGCTTAAACAAAAGCAATAGACATGACAGTATTTTTGCTATTAGTTTCATATGGACAATCTTTTCTGTTTACAGTGAGTTGTATGGATTCAGACAAGTCTGGGCTGAGCTGTTTGTCCTTGTGGTATTTCAGATTTCACACCTCATGCTATAAAACTTTCCAGGACCAGCTCGGTGCTTTGAAGTATACAGTGTATGGCAGTAAACATTAACGAGTCATAAATATATTTCACCCAAAAAAATGTTTTACAGATTATACTTGCCTTAGTCTGTGGTGATACCATTTATTATTCTGTAATTTCAAGAATGTGTAGGATGGTAGATAGCTCAAAATCACGCTGCTTTGATGAAGCAATTGGACTTTATGGAAAACTTTTGTCTTAAAGCCTTAAAACAAACAAATAGATATTGAAACAAATTATTATGGCTGTATGTTTTTTAGGTCTAAATGATTAAAAGGGGTTTTTTTGCTGTTTCGCCATGAATGAATTACTATTCAAATTAAATTGTCATGACATCAAACAAACTCCAAGGAATACAACAGTTAAAAGTGTGATTTTCAAGAGCGAATATTTTAATGAAGATAATGCTCTCCAGGTTATGTTGGCAAGGGCTAGTCTAATGAGAGCAGTGTGTAATTATTTGCCCCAGATGCCAGCTGTCAGTGTATAGATACTGTATATTTAATTATAGTGAGCTGAAGATAAATGTGCGATACCTCTAATAGACACGTGCAGCTATACAGTAGCGTTTGTGTGCCTGTATGAAGCTATGTTTCTATAGATTTTGAGAGTACAGTTCAAAATCAAAGCCATACTGATTTCAGGAAGTCTGTCCTGAGAGTCACTTGCATAACGCTGGCTGATTCTCATCAGGGTGGTGAGAGCTTTCAGTGCGGGCAAGGAGTTTACACCGGGCTCAGAATTAAAGGTCATTAAATGGGACCCAAGTATTTTCTTTCTTTCAGTTTTCTCACCGCCTATAACAGCAGCAATGCCTTCTTCAGCTCACTCCACCCATGCATTCCTATTCCTTCTGTTTTTCACGTCACCCCGCTTTTCCTCCTCAGTCCCTGGGTAATGTTAAACACTCTGTTTCCTGTCTTAATTGGTGTGGCCTCCTCACACTTATTTAAGTTTTCGCTCCTGTGATTAGAGTCTTTGCAGGCTGACTCTAGAGAGTTTTGTAGGCTTGCTGGGAAATAGATTGTCCCTCTTCATGGGTCCATGTGCATAACTGTGCATTAAGTGCAAAGCCTTCACAGTAAGAAACTGCTTAATTATGAAGATAGGGAATAATACCAGAAAACTGAAAAAGTGCACATACAAGTACACATACTGAGGTTGGTATATGAAGGGGCAATCCTTCCAACAGCACAATACCTATCACAAGAGATTTATTTTTAATTACAAAGAAAATATTCCAAAATTGTCTAATTGATGGATGGGAAGCTTCAACAAAGTGCTGAACATAAGGGAACCTGACATTAAATGGTTGGTATGCTGCCATGACATTTGCTGAATTTTATTTTTATGCTGAATTTAAACCATCAGTGCTGCTAAAATTGATTCTTAGAGGAATAATGCACAATAATGGAAACATAAAATATAAAAGAATGTAACTCTTGTGAATGTGGTCAGATACTACATTTTATACTTCTGAAAATGATAAAAAAAGATTTATTTTGTTTTTCATTGAAATTCCTCTACGCACAGAGTGGAATGTTCTCTAAGAATTTGTGGGTTACTTTAAAGAAAAATCCTTTAGGTCTCCTTCATTTTAAATCTAGGCTTCACAGTATATTAATTTTCTCTCTTTCATCTTTTCTCTTTGTGGAAGGAGAAAATAAATACCACTGTTTGATGTGAACATTTATATTAATCTTAAAGATGCTGACATTCAGCAGGCTTAATCTACTCATTTTGTTAAATTGCAGTAGTGGTAAATTATTAGCATCCTTCAGAACGTGCCTTTGCAGATGCATCTTAGGTAAGAGAAGTACCTTTTTGGGCTTTTTTGTCTTTACCTGTATTAGGAAGATAATTTGTACTGGCCTTTGGTTTTCTCTCATATATGTCAAAAGTCTCTAGCAAAGTGAAAATAATTTGGACACTAAAGTATGCCATACTCTTAAAGAACCCATGTGGTAGGAAAATGACAAGAACGAGCTTTGGGCAAGTAAAATAGGAATTCTGCATGGATTACCGGACAGTTTCTCTAGAAGGTAACCTAGTCAAAATTCCAAACAATTAGTATGGGCTGCCTAAGGTGTTTTATCAGTTCAGTTCATAAAGTCCCTTTAGGGGCCCTGGGATATGACACAGAGTGAGTGAGTGTAATGCCTTTTTTAACTAAACGTAGGATCACAGAATCATAGAATGATTTGAGTTGGAAGGGCCCTAAAAATGTCATTTAGTCCAATCCTCCCTGCAGGAGCAGAGGAATTTTCAATCATTGGATCAGGTGATGAATCATCATCATCACATCTCTTACATCCTTGAGTGTGAAATACAAGGAGTGGCTAAATTAGAAATCTGTGAGCGAATCTAAGAGGACAATCCTTTTTCTCAGCTTTATCTTGGTGTTCTCTTGACCTTACCTCTCTTTATATACCCAGAGTTTTCAATACTTTGTCACCTCATGGTGTCGTAGTTTAAATAAATACATTGAGCAGTGTGGGGAACAGTGTCTGAGCTATACAGTGACTACTGATGATTTCCAATGGACTTGAAGAAACATGGTGAAGTATTCCTACAAAAGGGGTAAATCAATTAGTGACTCTTGTTGATCCATTGAGCCCATCTGACCACAGATTGCTAGAACCTGATCAGAGTTTAGGAAGGTAGTATTACAAATGGGACAGCGTTATAATCACAGTATTCAAGCACTTTCTCTACGCAAAGTAATTTAATCAAAAAGGAACATTTCATGTTTGTGCCATGTCTGCACTAGGGGAAGAAAAAAGATAATGTTTTTGAAGTCATATATGTTCACAGTCCTAGAACAAAAAAAACCAACAAAAGCAAAACAAAACCAGATCATTCTTAATACGGAGTGAAATAAAACAACAGAAGAATCTTTATCAGTTATGACTTTTTAAAACTTCAGCTTGTTTTGTCTATATTAAAATTTTACATACATTAGGTAGGAATTTGCCTAAATTGTATGAAAAGAAGCCAGGCTGTGAATCAGACAAGATGACCTAATGCTTTGATCTATAGTAGATTCATTGGTTCTCAGAACACAAATAGGAGGCCATCTTTCCTTTGGAAAAATCTCTTCCTAAAGGATTGTGGGGTTTGGCAAAATGTTGATGTTTAACTAAATTAAAATTGAAGACCATGGCAAGAAGGTAGGTCAGCTGTCTATGCCTTCTCTCCAGGATGCCCTCTATCAATGTTATCCTTTTGGGGACATCAGTTCCCCAAAGAATCAATACACACTTATGTCCTACTTTCCTTTTGAAGGATAAAATGGAAAGGATAAATGCTGACACTATTACACAAGTCCAGAAACACCCAGGGAGCTTCTGCTCAGCTCTTCTTGAAAGGAGAGGTGGCCTAAGAGGGAAGAGTGCAATTCCCTTCCAACACAGGGTCTCCTCTTTGCAATATCTGAGGATACACAGAGGCACTTGGTTCTCCCCATACCTCTTTCCAAACACAGGAATCTCAGCTCTTTGCATGCTCTTTTTTTAAGGAAGAGATTTTCTAGGTTCAGGTGGGAAAACTAGATTTTACTCTCCCTGTCCTGCAACTACTCTCTTTCTTCCTGTCAATAGTGACCACAGAACCAAAGGCTTGCATCTTGGAGAGGGGTAGGATTTCATCCCAGCTCCTCTGTGTTTGCAGACCCTGGTACAATGCTGTAACACAAGGCACCAGAGTGATCATGTGCTCACTACTAGAAACTCAACAAAATATGGAGTCTTTCTCCATGGGGGATGGTATTCTCAAGATATGACTGAACCCCAATACAGGACATCTTTAATACATGCAAACTTTGGAATAAATCGATTAAACTGTCAATGAAATCGTCTTTGACTTGGGTTAGAAGCTCAGATTTTTCTCCATTCAGCTGCTCATTGGACTGCTCTGCATTATTTCAGCAACATAAAGCAGCAAGCGAATATGTCTCAGCACATTCCTTGTGAAATCATGGATTTATTTAATAATTGCTCAGCTAACTTGATTTTATGAGCCACTTCAGTGAGACAGCAGTAATCTGGGGAGGTTTGCAGTATGGCAGCTCTAAGAAGATTTTTGCCTACAGGAGCATCATGTATTACAGAAGTCATGAGAAAAAACACTTTGAATGTTTTCTTCAGTTTGATTGCAATTTCAATAGTTTCTACTCCAAAACACAGAGACCTGACATTTCTCCAATTTTCTATAGGGCTTACTTTCTCATTCCTTCTCACTGTTTAACCTTCCAATTTAAATCTATAAGTACCCTCTTGAAGGTTGTGAAAATTCTCTCTAGAATAAGCACCCCACGGAGCCAATTATTTGCATGATTTGAAATGAGGAATTTGTCGTACGTAACCCTTTTTTCCCATCCCTTAACTGACAAACTCCCACAAATATGTTTGCTGCTTAAAATTGCCTGGCAATGTAAAGAAAAGTCTTATTAACAAGAACTACTGCAAAAAACTTTGTATTTTCCTAACATAACATTTTGGGGTGTTGAAGTTGTGTGCCATATGTACTTTGAGTTCTGGTTCAAGTTCTGTCTTATTTCTGAGTCAAGCATTTCCCAAGACTTGCTCTCACATGGCAAAATGGTTACTAAAGTGCTATAAAAAGTGGCAGATGCAATAAAAATGACAATGCATAAAGGCAGCTTAGAGTAATATGGAACTAATTTATTGAACATAAATATAATTTTCCACACCAGACATTTTATCATTCAGCAGTTCTAGAAAATACATATACAGCATAAAAATAAGACGGCAGATACCTTACTGAAATCAGAGCAAATTTATCAACGGCTTCAGTGGAAATGTACTGAGGCCAGGGATTGTTTTTTAAAGACCATTAATAAACAGAAAAGCACATTCCAAAACGTGATGATTAGAAGTACTTGGCAAACTGAGTACATAATTTGCTGAGCATGGAGTTTGGAATATATGAATTGGGAATGGGAGGCTGCACTTTAGTCCAGATAAAATGAAAACCTTTACGGGGAATGGATTTTAGATATCTTTCTGTCTTCTACTGTTTAAGACTAGTCCACATATTGTTTGTACACAGCTTTAATTTTATGACGGTTTATGAACATGTGATAAGCTGATCTGAACCACTTTTTTTTAAGACTGTAGGCATATTTGAATAGTATACAGTTATTTAAGTGAACCAGGTACTATAGCGCAGTTATTAAATCTGCTAAAACCTCCAGTGTAGAAATAAGCTGTAGGCTGCTGTTTGATCAATTGTCAGAATAGAGGGTATGTTCCTCTGTTATTATTGGCAAAACATGAGCTGCATAATATAATCTCTCAAGATAAAGTAATTACATTCTTTTGCAATTAAGCTGAAAACCAAATCCTAAGTATAAAGGATTTGTAGTATTAATTTGCCACAGAATAGTAAATACAGCAGGAAGAACTTACACTATGAAGAGAAATACTCAGTGAAGCCTAAGGCATTTTGCACAGATATTTATGGACTGAAAAAAGGCGGAATTTGACAGTGTAAAAGATGCACTTGTCCTGTAACAGCTGATTGTCACTGAATTGTTACTGAATTTAAAATTACTGAATTTAAAATTTGGGTCTTACATCTACCTTGCATCTACCTCAGCTTTAAAAAGTACAAGATATGAGAAGGGTGGGAGAGGGAGCTGCAACTGCATCTTAAGAGAATGGTGTGCAATGCTGGAACCTCCAGAGACAGTGCACATATTTCTGGGAAATATTTCCTTCTAAGAATGAGGATCAGGTCTGACTTCAGTATAAGTTACAGGCTGCCAGACATTAATCTGAAACTCCCTGTTTGTTGTTTCACTTCAGGCACTTGAATTAGCCAGTTTTAGGCCAGCCCTACAAATTATATTTGTTTTGTGCTTATCTTTGTTAAATTTATTAAAAATCAAATGCGCACAGTTTCCCAGCTGTCAAAAAGGGGATTTGCATTAATAAAACATAAGTTATGTTTATCCTGATATTTGGCTTCTCCTCTGAAATTGAGAATTAGTATAATGAGGGATAGAGGCTGTTCTTTTTCAGAGCCAAGCCAAATCAGGACAAAAGTGTATGGACTTGTGATTACACATTTCAGTAGTTGGCTTCAAATCAGATGATGATTTAGAAGCAGTCAAAAAATGAAGGAAAAGTTCTTTATTGGGCGATGCCCCTGACATGTTCAAGAAATTGTCCATATAGAGTCTGTATTTGAAATGTTTTACTTCTGCTCTGGAAGGAGATCGGTGTTTAAGCAAAGGTTATGCCTCCTTCAGCAAACAGCTAGAGAGAAATAATTAAAGCAGCTAAAAAATTAACCTTCTGACTTTTTGGATAGTGCCATCTTCTGTGATTACAGGGTTTCTTGAAATCAGTTTGAACTCTGCAGGTTGGAACAGTATTCCAGGTATGTTCTATTACATCTAACTATTTTAATAATTCTCTCTGTTACCAGATATTTTAGGGCAGTAGCAAACTATATACTGTGAGGAACTCTGACCGCAGCCTCTTCAATAAAGTTTCATATGAAGAATTTCCTTTGTGCACAGTTTGGTAGAGCAAAGCAGCATCTATAAAAAGTTGGGGGTTTTATGTTGACTGTGTAAGATTGCATGTAATAGAGTTACTTTCTCTATAATAAAAGACCTGTTTCTCACATGCCTTTGTGTGAATGCCAAAAGCAGTTTCCCATTGTATCAAATATTGAACAAATGTAGTTCTGCTTAAATCAGATAAGTTTTAATTTCATTGAATTCTGATGTGTTATTTAAGCCTCATTGCCTTGCACTATTTAAAAATAATTGGTTTTCCTTTTTTTTAATATCTATTTATATATTTTCTTTATTTTTAGGAGAAAGCACCCTAAAAGAAAAAAAACATGAAATGGAAATTATGAGAAAATGAGCATAACCTTTAAAATATTTAGCCTGTAAAATTCACACTCAGTCAAAGAGCTGAAAATAATGTACAATTTAAGTTTCTTGGTTCTCATACAATGAATCACTTGGCTTAATTATAGGGATGTTAGGGCAGAGAATAATCATAGCCTTGCTCTGTGACGCTTTCCTGATCACAAGTAATGCACATTTCCCTGTATCTATCTAAACCACACAATGTATGTTGTGTGTATACAGTGCACCTGCAGCCTGTTGTGTATACACATATATACACAAATACAGAAAGTTAATCTCAACAAGCAGAGGGTGCAGAAGCCACAGATGAGCAAAGGGGCAACCTAGGTGGCAAAGCAGAAGGCTAGGGGCAAGATAGCTTTGGCATGCACAGTTTATTCTAGGCAAGGCCTAAAACTCCTTCAGTATTTTATTTTCATAAGAGCTCCCATACATTTGCTGCATTTTTGGTGGAGGATGTGTTTCAAGACACATTTATGGTCAGTGCAGAAACAGTGAAGACACATTTGTACAGAGCTTTGAGGTGGCTTTCAGGCATGACTGAGAATCAGTTAACTGTGTACTTTAAAATCACAGTCTCATGAAAAGCATGAGTGTTGAAACAGACATTTCTGAGGCATATTTGTTGTGAGGTGTGCTACAGGACTATACCAGCTACTCAGTCGGATTGGTGTAGAAGTGCCAGAAGCCAACCAGTTGGTGTGACAGTGGCTGTGTGAACCAGGCAAAAGGCATCTGGTCCTAGTTTTCTGTGGCTTTTCATGGATTGGTGAAGACTCTTACTCTATTTTGCTAATGTGTTTTTCCAGTTATAGTTGCTGCTGTTTTCCTTTCAAAGTGGTCTGTACCTATCCAAACCTGACACAACCAAAGAAAATTGAATTTCCTATCTCCCTGGGAACATTATAAAGTCATTCAGTGTAATCAAACCTTTTCCTTACTTTTTCAGGGGAATATTTAAAAACTGTATGTCTGCTTCAGGTTTTGGTGGTATTGATGCTGAACAAACAAAACTAGAACCTGGAGACAGAAAAATTCTCCCACATGAAATGCTGAGATTAAAAGTTGTTCATACCAGACAGGAAACAACTATAGTGCCAATACAGACAGAATGTGTAAAACATATTTTGAAGTAATTTTCCATCCCTCTTCTGTTCCTCAGCCCCTATGGCCATTCCAAGTTTTTAATGACAAACCGCTGCCTTCAGCTGCTGACCTCATGTTGCTGTCAGGCTTGTGGGTGTTGTCTCTTTCCTTGTCTTGGTGTTTTTTCCCCAAGGTGGCTAATGGAATTCGAAGCTGGCAGGCTTCTGTGGGTAGCCATGGCTGCAAGTGAGGGTGGCTGAGTAGTCAGCATATGTTGTACTTACTGCTCCTGTGAGATGGACAGAAATCTGGTATGGTCAGGAGTGAGATGAGCAGCAGGAATTGTCACATCCACACTCACCAATTAAACCCAACGCAGGCTGCAAGTCAGGGTCTTCAATCTCATGACAGGTGAGCAATGAGTTCTCCCCACACTTAATTATATATAGTCAAAGTGGTTTTTTTTTTTAGTATTATCTTAACAGCAGGTTTCACAATGACCAGAATCACAGAACATTCTGATTTGTAAGGGATGCACAAGGATCACCAAGTCCAACTCGCAAGTAAATGGCCCACACACGAACCCACAACCTTGGCATTATTAATATCCTGCTCTAACCAGCTGAGGTCCTCTTAGTGGCACCAAGCGGCTTTAACAAAATCCTTCTCCAGAGTAAGCAGTACCTCTAAGACTCTAGGAGATTTAAATTTAAGTTCCTTGTTTCATTTAGATATGTTCCCATGAAATGCGTTTGTTCTAACAAAATAAACTGTTCCACAGAGAAATTTCTGACTAACTCCAGTCATAATCCATTCAATACAACTAAACTCCTGTATAAAGAGGAATAATTTTGTAGACTGTGTTCCTGAATCTGTAATGCTTCAGAGGAGCTAGATTTACACAGTATTTCTTTAATTTCTAGGAGAAAGCACAGCCACCCTGAATTATGATATACATGCAGCATTTTGATAATTAAAAAACTGTGAGGCCAATGACATATCACACTTACCTTAAGCTATTGAGTCCTACAGTGTCTTCACAATGTTATTACTCTCTTCCGCACCATTACCCACAAAAGCTGACAAGTCCTGCACCACGAAGGGCTGCTAAGGGGTCTATGCACAGAAAATTCCTCATACATGAAAGGAGTGAAACAGACAGTTGTGTACGCTTTGACAGGATGACTCGCAGAGCTCCTGACGGAGGCCACCCAGCTGCTGAGTTACCTGTCAGGTTAAGAGTGCAGTGCAAAAGGCCTGCCTTTCACTTACTGAGTCGATTTTGCTGCACAGATACACATTCCGCCTCTATTCCTCTTGCTGTCTTGCAGCCTGTGGGGAGAGGTGTGAACAATTAGCTAATGAAGAGCACACTATGTCTAGACAGAGCTAACTGTTAGCAGATGAACACTGTTTATATTTGTCAGTGAGCTGAGTGACACAAGCCAGATAGATGTGAATCACATACCACTGGACTTCAAATTACTGTCTTCCTTGAGGTGTTTTGTTCTCTTCATTGTCAGAAGAGCAGATCATGCCAAGTTCTAGCCTCATCATTTCTTCAGGGATGGAAAGGCATGATGATAAAACCTTTGAACTACTTACCATCTGCACAGAGTTTCCTCTTTTAGTCTTGTATTTTAGAAATAGAAATACTAACATGTATTGCTTTTCATCCACTAGGGATTTAAATGATCAAGACTTAAATATTGTATTGTCAGTAGTGTGAGAAGTCAGAACTGGATTTGAAGAAAGGTGCTACCTTGGGAGTGAGGAATCTGCAAATCAGTTCCTGGCTTTGTTGCACATTTCCTGTTTGACCTTGGACGGATCATTTTGATTCACTTTGCCGAGCTTTCTCATCTGTAAAGCGTGGAAAAAGGTGCACCATGCAAGGGCAATTATGTGCAAAGTATTGTGCTACTGCAACCAGGGGAAGGACTTGCAGATATTCCTGACAATAAACTTGCATGTGGACTTTTGTAGTACATTTCTTTTACATAATGATTTTGTAATTAGACACAAGCAGGAGTGACCGCGTAGGAGTAACAGTTTGTCATTTCACATGTGTTGTTGTAGGCAAGGCTTGAGACTTAGATTGCTTTGTGGTCTTACAAGTATAAAACAACGCTTTAGCAAACTTTCAAGAAATCATGTAACTGTAGTCCTTAAGTAGTACCAACTAAAGAAGTCCTTAGGACAATTATCATCTAGGAGTAGAGTTTGAGGTATAAAGAAGAAATCTGTGGTTCTGTCTGGTTTAAAATGAAATGGGTATGTTTTTAAAGGATTGCTATTAGGAAACATTTTGACTTTTCTTTCTAGCTATAAACAGATGCTTATTCATATTACGCCAGATTTACTAGCTAAGGCTGCTTTTCATCAGCAAGGCATAAATCTCTCTTGACTGACTGGCAAGGCACAACAATGAAGCTGGCATACAAAGGGCAAGCTTGCTTACTGTCATTGCAGTGATTTTATAGTCCTACTCCTGCAATATTCCTATTGACTCTGGTGGACCCAACTCAGTTTTTGTGATCTGTTCACAAGAAGAAATCTTGAGGGATTTTACTTCGTCTGTACTGGGAGCTGGATGCAAACTACACCATATACAATAAAAAACAAACCTTGCAAAGAAGAGACTGAGCACACCCTGTCTCTTTTGTGGAAAATATTTCCTTGAATAAATTACACTAAGGATACAAAAGAAGAAGGAAAAGTTGTGACTTTGCTAATGCGACCCTGCATTCTCTGTGTAGGTTTTTGAGTGGCTGTCTATTCAGCCCTCCAGGCTATGTCCTTGCCTGAGAGTGATCTGAAAAATGATGCAACAAACCAGCACATCAGAAATCCCTAAAAGATTGATAATGGCTGAAAGTGATCTAGGCTCTAAGGCTGATGTTGTTTATTAAACTGTCAACTGACTATAAGAAATGGTGGTATTGGTAGGTGTGGTAATGGAAATCAAACATCACAGAGCCTTTGTGGATAGGCCTTGGAAATGGAATTGCAAAATCCCTTTACCCCCTGGGGTGATCTTTTCACCTGAGAGCTGGCATGTTTCCATTCATTACTGGCACTTGTACTTTGGTGATAAAAACCATAGACCTGAAGTCGACTGCTGACCCAGAATGAAATCCAGTCACAGTTTTGGGCTGAAAATGTTAAGTTTGGGTATTTACGGGTAAGTGTCTACATCCTAAATCATGACCCTTTGCTGGATTTTATATCTGTGTGAAGAAGAAAAGACACTTTTCAGTCATGATCCACATGATTTATTTCACTCCTCTCAGTTAACATGAGACAAATATAGAACTAGAAGTACTGTGTTCTCTCCATTGACTGTGATGGAAGCAAAGGTGAGTCACTTAGACACGGATGGTAACACTGAAACTCTCCTCTAGATTATGCTAATGCAACTCAAAATGTTTACGTTATTCTTCAAGCAATTAGAGAATCATAAGGATTTTTTAAGATCAATGCAGCTTTCAGGTGTCTTCTACAAAGGTCACAGTGACAACTGAATTAAAAGACTTGTGTTTGAATTGGAGGATGTCTCTCCTGCTTGCTGTGCAAGGTGAGGAATTCCACTCTACATACTCATTCTCCCTGAGAGAGGATCAGAGGACTTGAGGCTAAAATCTGTACTGTAGATCAGTGTTTGTTTGACATATCTCTGCTTTGACTTAGGAGAACTGTGTTTTTGTTTTTGTTTTTGTTTTTTTAAGTTTGCCAATTTTGCACATTGCAAAGGAGTAGAAAGAGGTCAGCTACAGTTCAGTAGGAAATGAGTGTAATGCCACTGGATTCACTTTACCAAGGATCACTTATGGACATTTAGTCAGAGTGAATTTCTCTTTGGTGTCATCAAGGCTGATAAACTCCATGAGAAGACCAAGACATTTACCTCTGCTATTAAAAGCTTGAGATTTGGAGAGGACTTAATCAAGGGAGCTCTCATTATTTGTATTTATATAGCATATACACTGAACTATTATTAGCTTTCATGTTGTATTCTTAACACATTTGAAGTATAGAAGTGGAAACTGGGAATAATTTGTCTGTGAACTACATGCCTGTGGGGTGTAAGCTAAAATGCCTTCTTTGATCTAACAATGAAGTGAATTTCTGTCATGGACCACACACTTGAAACAAAGCGAGCACTGGAAAAACAAAAGGAAGGGTGCAAGCACTAATGCTAAGGTCCATGTACAGTGTGTCTTTTCCTCTCTACTCAGCCCTAAGATTACACGGCTGTTGCTGGGGCATTTAGAAGTTGCTGTGGAGCACAACAACATTCTGCGTTGCTGTGGAGCACAGAAAGACTTTGCGCTTAGAACTAATGCACATTAGTAGAAAATAAAATTATTCCTTATTGCTTTGGTGTCTGGTGTCTGTGTTTCGATGATTTTGTAGTCTTTCTCTAAGTGCCCTTTGCTCAGAGATGGGAGAAGTCAGTTCATTAGGTACCTTCTTGAAGTGGGTTGCTTTTCATTTTTCTAGTTGACAGAGTAATGGATTTCGGGATTTTCACTCAGTACAGGGTGAGTTTTCAGGCAGCTTCTTTGTGGTAGTGGGGGGGGTTGGTGTGTTTTTGTTATTGCTGTTGTTGTTTTGTTTTGTTTTGGGGGGTTGTTTGTTTGCTTGTTTGTTTGTTTGTTTTTGTTTCTAAATATGCTAACCTTACTTGTCGCAGACTAAAGTGTAGGTCTATGGTTATGCAGTGTGGGCATAATCTGTAAAAATATTTGCATTAATATACACAGAACCATACTCAACCCTGACAATATTGTCACTGATTTCACTAAGGCTAAATGAGGGCTGAGTTGACCTCTGTTTGAAAGTCAGCTGATAGTTTTCATCATGAGGAGGAGGCTGAATAAATTTGTGTCACTTATTTGGGATATCCTGCCTTTCCCCTCCAGAAAAGTCAAAAATGTTGCTTTAATAGTGATTTCATTGTGTTGCTTCCCACTAGATGCAAGCCCTATATTGCCAGCTTGAAATGTTGGGTGTTTTTTTCATCATAAGTGAAGCAAAAATAAAACACTGTCCTTATGCTAGAAGGCAAACAGAAGAGGATATTAAAAGTGCTCTAACTGTGATCAGAGAAATTCTTAGCTGTCCCAAAGTGACTTAGGCTTACTAGTCTGATTAATTTTTTACAGTAGTTATGCTCCAGAACCACTTAGTCTTTTTGGAAATCCAACCTACTCCCAAATGCAAGTACATGGAAATAAGAACTCTGCCCAACTCACTGCAGTAAATTAAAATCAGATGTTAGAAGACAGCCTCTAGCTCTGTGCCTTGCCTGTCTTGTAGATGGTATTGCCCACAATCTCCTGTAAAGGAGCATTTGAATTGCCCCAGTGATTTCTGCAATACACTAAGAGAAACAGAAATTGAAGCTGGTTTACCTTACATGACCAGTTGAAAACAGGAGGTGAGTTGTAAGCAGCTTAGATGATGCTGTCCTTGATGATGCCAGGGTGGGGTGGGCAGCTCAGGGAGTGAACAGCTCAGCCATCCAACTTTAAATACCACCACAAGTCTGTCAGAAGCTCTAGTTGAAAGAGCCTTAGCCATGCAATAATAACCATTCAGAAGAGGAAGTCACCATCTCAGCAGAAGGCTCGGTCCTGGTCCCTTGCTCCCTTACTAACTGGGATTTTGCCCAAATAAGGACATCAGGGTTGTATCTGAGGAAGAGGACATAGAAAAAGTTTCATATAATTTTAGAAAGGCATAAGACTTTCTTTGTTGACAGCTTTTGAACTTGAGTCTCATGTAAAGCAAAAAGGTAAACTAAAACAATGAGCACAGATGATATCATGTACTAACTCTTCCAACTTAATAAAGTGATTGCTATTAAGAGGACATTAAAATTACCTTCAGCTCCCCAAACTGTCATTCCAGTCCCTTCCTAATACAAGTGATCCTGAAAACTTCTGTGGCCAGTTGGTAGGTCTGTCCAGAATGACTGAGCCATAGGAAAGACAAGACCAGTGGTATGCCCACTTTGAGAGCTGCCTTATGGAAGCATAAACCATATAAAGCTCTGGGACCCCCAGCTTATGCCTTTGTGAACTGACACAAAATCTAGGTCTGACTGTGACAGAGTATGTCTAGACAGAAGTGTGCACGTAAGAGAACAGCTCACTCTTCCCACTCTGATAGTGACCCGTGTCCTCTGCCAAGCACAGGGAGCAAGTACACTGACTCCAGGGACAAGGTTTCCACAAGGTTAAAGAAGAAAAGGAAAGAAAATCTCCAAAATTTATCTATTTTTCTGCTTCTTTTGGGGTGAGGGAAGGAGCAGTGGAAAGAAGGAGAGTAGGAAAGAAGGAAAGCACGTTATTAGAATTTAATTACTAGTGAAGACATATTTTCTAGGGGGGCTGCTGAATAAGCTTCAATAACCTATATCTAAACACCAAAAGGCACAAAAAGTGTATCAGGACTAAGAAAGCGGGAAGCTAAAAGCAATTAGAAAATACTGTTTTAAAGATAAAAACATTTACAGTTTTAATGCAGTTCTCTAATGGTATTGATAGTCACTTTGTCCCCGTTCTTTTAGGTTTGTTGGATAGCAAGGTGCCTTTTGAAAAGTCTTTATCCTTTGAGGCAACAGTTGGTATCCCTTTTGACACTTAACACAATATTTGGGCTAAACATCTAAAGTAAGGATCAGCAAAAAATCACAGAGAAGTCAAAAGTCAGAAATACTTGCAGATATTTGCCTCTTTCTAGTTTGAGAGGCCATCAGCTGGGAATAAAAATTTTTTTGCTTCCTCAGTCAACCTAGAACCTAGAATCACTCCAACCTCTAGAGCCAGATTTAGAATTGACTTCTAGGTCCGAAAGGCTCTGAAAGGCTGAGATGAAACACGAGATTTAAAATAAAAAGGTGGAAACACGATGCTTTCATTGCTTTTTGTTAACATGATTTTCATATAATTAAAGCTGCAGGTGTACTTTTGATTATGCAGGTATTCTAGTGTGTGGTTCTGTGTAAATAATATGTTTGCAATGCTTGCTGGCAGACTGTACATTATGAGCTCATTTATTTGGGTTCCCTAGTTCAAATAGGAAAACAGAAGCCAAATTCTGGCTTTGTTTTCCTTTTCTTGTGTGAAAACCTGCACAGAGGGACAAAGGGGGTGTTTTTTCTGGGGAGGGCACAATTTCCCTGCTTTCCTTTCAACATGTCAGAGAATTCAACTTCTCCAGCTAAGCAATACTAGAGAACTATTAAAGGAGACATGGACCGGCACACCCTAAGTTCTCTATTTCCTGAAACTCAAGAAAGTGGCTCTGTTAGAGCTACACAGCTAGGTTTTTCCTGTACAATGAGTCTGGTCATTTATGTTATGTAAATCCTAAATGATGGCAAAGTCCGTGAATTTGATCTGAGATGGAAGCTGACCCCTTCAGCTTTCTTCCACTTGATCAAAGATACCTCAATACTTCAGATGTAAAGAGGTGCAGGAAAAGGAGAAAATTTTAGGAGTACAGTGTCTGGTTAATCAGAATTATTTACATGTTCCTACAAAGCTTCTACTTTGTCCTGTATCAGTAACTCAATTTCAACCTCTAAATGTATGTGTGCTTGAAGGCTTCATGATGTATTTTGTACCAGGACGTGCTCTTTTGCGTAATAACCAGCACACATTGGTTAGTCCTTTGGGTCCTCTGACCTCTAATAAGATAAACTGTAGCAGTGCATAATTTCAGTGATCTGGATTCAAACATTGAAGCCATGGCTTAAAATTTCAAGGCTCCATACATCGTATTTAATTTCAGCAGAAGCATATTTTTGCCCTCTACATCCATCCTGTCTCTTCCCATCCAAAAAGGCATATTTAAAGCAATGTGAGAAAAAATAGCACCTCTTTTATCTAGATTCAAATATTTTGACCGCTCATTCTATTAGTCTACCTCAGAAGAGACTCCTTTCAATGCAATTTTTAAAATCCAATTTTAAAGTAACATACAATTCTTCTTCTGAAACACTGCTAAGAGATGACCCAATTAAAGAGCTGCATATAAAGACCACGAGCATAAACCATCTTTTTGAATGCACTGATGAAATTACTTTCCCATTGTCATTAGATACTTTCCTTCTGACAACCAGTTAATCACGGAAATAATCTTTTAAATATGCGTTAAACCATAGCTATGCCTAATCATCCCATTAAACATCATCAGGTCAGTCTTTGCAAAGATAAATAGCTTAAAGAGCATTCTTCCTTTGATCATGTTATCTCCTGATGGTTTTGATAGGAGGGCAAATGCATCCTCCGGATTTCATCAGTCCAAATCTTCAGTGAGGTGCTGCATTGCGCCTGAAGTTTCCTCGAGTGGCTGGTGGGTGCAGCTCTTCACCGTCACAGAGTGAGATGTGCATGTGAATTTTGATGTACAACAGCCTGCACTAACAGGTGTCCGAACGCGGATCGCTCATGAGTGTGGAGGGGATACTAGAGCACAGGAGTGGGAAAGATGTCCCGGTATGGCAATAGGCATAGGGCTAAGTTACTAAGAATTACTTCAACCACTGCATAAACAAAACTGACATTTTCCTCAGAAGTGTGTTAGATCGAATCAAGTTGGACCTTCAATGTCCGAGGAGCTGGCCGGCCTTCTAGCTCAGTAGGGTGATCTGCAGTGACCAACCTACTTCCTTCAAAGCAAGGGGATTTAGGCCTTCTCTGCCAGCCAACATAACAAAAATGAGGCACTCAAATCCCTCGGTTTGGGCCGGTTGTCTGCTTCTTAGGTACCACGGTGTATAAATTAGGTGGTGGAAAAGCAGTCATTTACCCTTTCTTCCATTATTCTGGGGTAGTGAGAGTTCAGGGATTGTTGTGTCTTGTAAATTGAAGAGTTTATAGATCATATCATAGAATCATAGAATGGCCTGGGTTGGAAAGTACCCTAAAGATCATCTGGTTTCAAGACCCCTGCTGTGGGCAGGGACACCTTTCACCAGACCAGGTTGCTCAGAGCTGCATCATCTTAAGACCTTTTCTTTAAGACACAACCTGTCTCAAGGTCTGAACTGGGAGAAGGATTCAGCAAAGTGCCACTTTCTGTGAGATGATTATGCAAAGCTGGGGGCTTGTTTGATGACTCCTTTTTCATCAGAAGACAATCCTACTCCAGGCTGTGAAGAGAAATGGGGAAAATTACATCTCTGATTGTCATAGAAACAGATATAAAGGTAAACCCCACTGCCTACCTCAGTGTGAGGAATGTAAGCATGCATTCTTTATTGATAAGGTACAGAAGAATGGGTGTGCCTGCTCTAAGGCTGTGAGGAAGAACAAAAAACGGAGCCAACATGATGACAGAAGTTATTGCAGCTTTGATTGCCCCACTTAGACTGTGCACTGTAAATGCAGGCACTTCCATACACTGATGTTGAAAGGACATTATTGCTGGCCACTGAAAGCCTGTCTTTGCTTCTGTCATATATATCTAGAAGAATAGTCCTGGCAGGGCACTGTGATAGAGTCTGAGCATGCTATCAGAACCAAAGCTCCAGCTGAAAGGCAAAGTCCACCCTGCCACAAGTTGCATATTGCTCAGTGCTGGATGCCAAGCAGCTTGGCAGACAGGTTTGTCAGTGTGTCAAGGTAATTACAGTATTTTAGTGGTTTCAGAACTGACAGTACAGCTGCCCACCTGCTTTGCTTTGCAGCTATTTTATTGATTTGTCTACATGAAATCAAAGATGCTTGCATCTTTTTACATGATATTTATTATTTTATAGCCCAACTTGGCAGATTGGAAGAGTAGCTGGAAGTAAGGTAATTTACCTCCTTGCTTCAGCAGGGGTTTTGAAATAGGAGAATTTTCTTCAGCGTATTCCAAAGCATTAAATGTCAGTGTGGCATAATGAAACCTGGAACTGGATCTTTAGGAATGCTTAATTAACACTGTGTGGGACAAAGTAGCCTTTTTCTTTAGCTAACAGTTTTCCATTACCGTTCATTTAAACTTTTCAAGCACTGGGTTGAAAGGTGCTTGTTTGAATAATTTGAGTGGTAAAATGTCAAGTGTGTTTTCAACTAACGTGCATTAGGAGAATCATGGCTTATGGCTAGCTGGGGCAATAAAAGTCTAACCAGATGAGCTGTTCTTGTCTGAGTTCATCTGGCTGTGTTCTTTGGAGAACACATATGACACAGCCTGTTATCTTGTAGCATTGTGTTGTGCAGGAAGATGACACTCTGCCTTTCAAAAAGCAGCTGTTTCCCTCTTTGTTCCTGCAGCAGGAAGCTTTGCCTTTATGTCTGCCTTTTCAATACAGTTGTATGATGACATGATTAGAAAGGTGCAGGTTCTCTACTGCTTGGCATAGGGAAAAAGCCACTTTGCTTATATTTTCCTGTTTTTCTGTCAAAACTTTTTCAACCACCATTGAGGTTGCTGCTTCAATGATGGCCCTTCCTCTACTTCCAGACCTGGCTGTGCATTTCTGCAAACACAGTTGCAGCAATTCTAATGAACATGTGGCTGGGCCATGATCTGGGTCAAGGAACTGACCCTTGCAGAAATTAATCTGTTTTAAAAAAAGGAAGTGTTTTTGAAGCTGCAGCCTCAGGAGCTATGAATTGACACCTCTCACCTTATTGGATTCAGGAATGTGCAATTTCACAGTGAAGATGATTGCTTTTTCCCTTTCACTGCTAGGCATTTATTAAATTCCAGGTATGCAAAGTGATACTAGCAGCAGTTTAATTAAAAAATATGTTGGGAGTGCCTCCAGGATAGGGGCAGACCCTCTCTATGTGAGATGAAATACATCAGGGTCTGAAGAGGAAGTAAGCTCATTTCAGCAGTAGGGAATGAGAAGGTGGAATAGGTACAATCACTGACTACAGTACTGAATCAGCTTAGGAAAATAATATTATCATTATTGCAAATCATGCTAAAGCTCTATCTGGTTCCATAACCTCATGATTGTCTTTAAGGTAATCTCAGAGAAATAATTTAGCAATATAGAATTATATACTCATTATTTATTGCACACCATGCCTCCTGACATCATCCTACCTTCCTCTGATCCATGTTTTGGGCTCCCTCAGTAGTAAATAGCATTGTATGTTCAAGTTAAATAAACTACTTTTCCATTAATTTGTTTAATAGCATTCAATGCTTGTCTTAGATTACTGACATCTAAACAAACCATAGCAACAGGTTCTATTATGTAAACTTCTAATATGTAAAAATAAAGGGCTTTTGCTTGTTCAAACTTGCTGTCCAATTTCCCTGTGTTTCTCCGAGTTCATATTTTATGAAAAATTGTGAGTAATCATTCTGAATTTATTTTCACAAGACTATTTGTATCTCCACGAAGCTCTGACAGTCCTGCCCTCAATCATGTCTTCATAAAGCTGAGGATTTCAGCCTGTGTAACTTTTCCTCAGACAGAAGCCACATGCCGCTTCTGTGTCTTGTTTTCACACTGACAGTTTTTGTACACAACCTACGCTGAACAGAGTCTGGTTGCCATTCCGACTTCTGCTCACCACCTAACTGATGTTGTGGAGAGCTTTCAGTGGGGCCTTTTGGATCTCGTCCCCCAGCAGGGACAGCGAGTGTGGACGTGGGCGCTGTGTCCAGGCAGTGTGCTTTTGTCCCCTGCCGGTCACTGTGCATGCATTTGCGAACGCTGAATTTCCTTTGCTGCCTTGTCCCGCAGCAGCTCTGTATCGCAGCTGTGCAGTGGTGAGGTACAGTTACAAAAATGCAGTTTTATTTTTAATGCCACGGATAACATTATCATTAATGAGCTTTTCCACATCTGCTCTCACCATTTCCATGTAGTTTATGAACTACATGAACATATGTGAACACAGATTCCAGCGCAGTCCCTGTGTGCAATCCGCATCCCTGGCAGACCCCATCTGCTGTGAAATCCCCCACCATTTACTATCCCTGCTTCCCTTTCTCAATGAGTTATCTTCATCTCATGAATTTTGTTATTTTTTTTTAACCTGTGACATAGGAAGGTGTTAAAGGAGATCGTCTAGGGAAACTTTAGCAGAGTTGCCCAGGCCCTGAGGGCACCCCTGGGACTCATTGTCCCTGCCCGGCCCCTGGGGCTGCCCATTCCATGCAGGTCCCAGGCCCCGTGTCAGCTGTCGGGACCCTCAGCCACTGTTCCATTGGTGCCACAGAGGGCTTGACGTCCAGCACCCACAGCCCTGCCCGGCCCTGCCATGGGCCATGCCCATCCTGGTCACACACAGGGCTGTGTCCAAGCCCGGCCCTGGCCTCAGCGGCTCCGTGTCCCCCAAGGCGGAGCCTGCTGACCCGGGGCTGGAGCTGCCCCAGCCCCTCCAGTTTCCCTGCTCCTGGCTGAAGCAGTGGGATAGACCCCTGTCCCCTGGGCTCCCCCACACTGCTCTGCCCTGACAATAGCACTTGTCACTTCTCAAAATTGCCCTGTATAACTTCCTCTTCCAAAGGCTGGATTGACTGCTCTTACTGTATTATGTAATTATCTACAAATGCTGTTCTTATTGTAAATGACCAATTTAGCTGGTATGGAAATCAGCCTCATTTGTCGGGTTTTTTTTCTCTAAAACCTCATTCAATCTTGAACAAAACTCTTAAATGTCTTAAAACAAACCTCTTAAGCTCTAGGGCCAAGTTGAGTGACAAAGCTAGGCACTGCAGTTAATAGCCAGGGTATTCATAGCTGAGATTGTTTTAGGACAGCTGTGACAATGTAATCTGTGATTATATTTTCTTAATTTTCTTTTTCTGTTAAAGCTGTTGATATTTTAATTTTAAACACCTCCTCAAACTTCCCTCTAGCAGAACCCTTGCAAAGAACTCAGTGGCAAATATTGATGCAAATCAGTCATTTATCTTTTATTATACAACTCCTTAGAGTGCCCTTGTACTTCAGATCTGAGTGCTGAAGACTCTGTTGCTACCTGGTTGGTGTTTTGAGAAAATATATAGCTTCTATGTGACTAACAAGCACTTTCTCAGAAGAATTTTTGACACTGTGTTACATATTTACCAGCTTTTTCATTCTTTTCAGTTTTCTGTTTCTTTCACAGACTTCTATTTTTGAAGATGTCATGATGCCTTTCATAGTTTCTTATACTCTCCTTCTTAACTATACTAATTTTTCTTAAGGTTTTTAAAGTCTTTTGATTGTGGTATGCATTTCTTCAGAACATCTCATTTTTGTTTTATCAACTGTCTCCAAGGCAACTGTAAGCATTTTTATCTTTTTAGCTGCTTCTTTTAATTTAACAAGCTTCCTAATTTTTAGTGATTTTTTTTTTTTTCCCCCTCGGAAGTAAGTTACTACAGTTGCAGGGTTGGAAGTTGGGGGAGTTTTTATGGTTTGTTTGGAGTTTTGTGGGTTTTTTTGGGGAGGTTGTTTGGTTTGGATTTTTTGTGTTCTAGGACAAATGCTGAATCTGAACATAGTGAATTGTTGTACAAAACAGAGCCTTAGCACAATTCAAAACTAAAATATGGGTATTTTCTTTTTTTATGACTTCACCAGCTAGTTACTTCAATAAGCAATTGGTTACAGAATCCAAATATTTTATTTCTGCATCACATCCTGTCATAAGATCTGAAGTCTACCTCTGATATCTCCCATCCTGCTCAGTCACTGGCATAACTCTGATGTATATATTTCAATGTCAATATAGAACTTTAATGTATAGGTATTCCTTATACTTCTCAATGCATTGCATTTATTGATTTTCATCCCTTACAATACAGCACTCTGAACAACTGCACAGTATTTTATCATTTGTGTACACTGTTATCCTTATTATCAGTGTTGCACAGGTTATGTTGCTTTCATTTGATTTCCAAATGCCTATTACATGGAAACAGATGTTTGAGTTTATTTTACTTTGCATTTGCTTGAAAACACTCACCTAGTGTTTTTTTCAGCTATAATCAGTTAACTTCTACGAGGTCATGCTTGAATAATGCTGCTGTCTTATCATTTTCCCTTCTTCTGTAGCTTAAAAAACACCCTGAACATTTTACATTTCTGAGCACTCTGGTTGCAATCATATTACATTTAAATCTGTGTTAAGGTGCCTTCCCATTTGTAGGACCTCACCCTTGTCCACAGCTTTAGCACTGTTTAGGTGAAGAGTTTGTGCAAAGTATCAGCAGAGGTTTCCAAGTCATTTGGCCGTGGAAGAATTGTTCAGTGAAGACAAACTGCACTTAATAGGCACCTCAGCTCTTGTAATAGTGCTAAGCCTCTCTCTGCCTGTTGATGACAGCTTCAGCCTAATTGCTGGCTACGTTTTCTATGCACTGCTATTAAACAGGCACTGGTTTCTCTGCAGTTGCCTGGCATGTCAAATCATTTCTTTACAACAGAGCTTATCATTGTGACGCCTATACAGGCCCACTGATCTCTCCCAAAAGTCCCTTTGGCACATGCGCAGACTTAAGTCCGTTCCCTGATGTGCTGGGTGCAGTAATTGCTGGAGATGAGGGATAACTTGCTGTCTCCCATCTGCCCAACACGCTCTGACAGGCATATCGGGCAGCTGGGTCACGGTATACGTAACTGAGGGAGGGCGGTTCCTGGGTGTTTTATTTATTTCATATTTGTGGTGGGGCATTAGGAATGGTTGAAGAAGTGACAAGGTGTCACTGTTTTCACTGCCTCAGCTGCTTCTGCGGGCTTATGCAGCTGCACAGCTGGATGTCCAGGGGATGAAATGGAAGCTGTACTCTTGGCTCACTTCCAACTGGCTCCAAATGCACTTGAGAAACTTCCATGTGATAGTTAATGTAGCACCTGCTCAACAAACAAAACCCAAGTTTCCTCTCCTCTGCTATACTGTACATCTGTTATTTTGCTGACATGGAAACTAGCGTAACAATTAGATTCATTACTTGCCCTCTAAGTTGATTCCAGCTAATCTGAAAAGACCTTAGTGTGTTTTCTCAGTGATTGTTTAGGCTGCAGCAGAAACTAAGTAGTTCTCCCTCCAATGAGATTTGTTCTTCATTGCAATTGCACTCGCATGTGTATGTTCATGCTAGAGGTAAGACTGAGAGGCAGCATTTATCTCCTGGCCAAACATAGACTCCAGCTCTCGGCAGAGGCGTGTTTACTTTTGGAGTTCTGGGTCCAGGTCTAATTAGAGATCAGAGAGACCAAATATGCAAAGGCCTGAAGAAGAGGGGCACAACCTCACCTGTCCTTTGCCCTTTATGCCTTCTCTGTTGGGACTTACTGGGACATTCCAAGTATCCCAGCAGTTTTAGACAGCTGCTATTAACAAAATAATCTGCCAGAGAATGTTTCCTTTTTCTCCGCAAACTTGGAATTTCTCCCTTCAGAAAATCCCACTACTTCAAGGTCAGGACGGGGAACAATCATTCTCGAAGGAGTGACAAGGTTAAAGTCCAAGCTCTCTCCCACTCCTCAGGTCCCCCACAGCTGTTATTTACTACTGCTGTGTGACTTTTAATAACCTGGACTGCAAAGACTTGCATTCTATAGGGTTACTCATGTGGTAAAGATAAATATATGCCTAAAACTGGAAGCTAAGTGGTTAATTACTGAAAACTGTCTCTTTCTGACTTCACTTTAAGTAACTTCATATTTTTGTTGTATGTTTTAGACCTTCTGCTACTCAGACCACTCCTTAGCTTTGGAATTAATGAGGATTAGATAATTAATGAGGATTAGATAATACTCTGAAGCACAAATCTAAAGCATGTTGCATTTTGTGAGGTTTTGATTTCCAGTATAAGCACTGTGCTCTGCATGGTTCTCCAAAAGGTACATTGTTCTGAAGTTGTTATTTTGCAGCAACCAAGTACACCATGGCAAGAAAGATACAGTGTGCAATCAGTTTGCCTTTATTTTGTTCTTCTGCATTATTTGGTTTCGCTTAGTACTAAATTACCGTTTTATTCTGTGCCCTCATCAGGAAAATATCTCAGATACTTTCAGAATGTAAACAAACTCATTATATGGTCAAGTTTTTTGATATATCAAACAAAAATAAATTCCTGAAGACTCTTGTGGCTCTGGAAATTAATAGAATATCTTAATCTCAGTTACACCTAAATGAGAGCTCCTTAGTAAGCATAAAAATTTTCTCTTGTGGAAACACTGAATAATACAGAAAGGGGCGGAGTGAGAGCAGCTCTCTGCTTTACAGTAAACTTTCACTCAGATATCAGCATTGTTTTTCCTTCTTGCCTGTTTTTGGCGTAGCTGCCCTGAGCCAAAAGCAGTAGTGAGACTTTTCTTACTGCTCGGAAAACTGTCTCCATGAAACCACTTACCCAGGACGTAAGAAAGTCTTAATGTAGTCCTAACAGCTGGCAAACAAAGAATGTGACTGCTTCCCTGCAAGCCTTCATGTGTAATGAAGCAGCTCCAGTTCATTTTGCATTCACTTTTGTTAGAAATCCTGAGGCCTGGTAGTTTATGAAATTTGAGCACCCTATTTTGACATTTAAATTATTTTGGGTTTTTGGAAGGCAGGAATTCACTTAGAGTAAAGGCAAAATTTATTTACTGTGCTTTTGTTAGAGAAAATATGGCATGACCACAGTGGCTGTGTTTCAAGAAGGATTCTGTGTTGTTCCCTGCCATGCAATGAAAGGCAGCAGGTGAAACAGAGGACACTGTTTGGAGCAAAGCGGAATGATCCTGGGGACAAGAAGCCTGGAAGGGGCCTGTCCTGGCACCTTGTGAGCAGCTGCTGAGGAAAGATACAGTGCCCACCATCAGCTCAGGCAGACACTAGGGAATTATGCAGCCCTGCTTAATCTTCAGGGCATCAGTCCAGCCCCAGTGGGACAGAGAAAAAACTTTGCAAGTGCTTTAGTTGGATCACAGCACAAACCTGCAACTTAGTTACTCTTGCTGATTAGGATTCGGTGCTACTGTGTGGTTTTATACCCTCCGTACCAATAACAGCAATCTATGCTAAAAGCAGAATTTGTTCCACAAAAAATTTCCTTTTGAAAGCAGGATGGTTGAAGAGGCACCCTTGCCATTTGTTCATGCTGCTTATACAATGATGTCCCACTAAGATGAAAACATTTTCTTCCCATTGCTATTTTTTGCTAAGAAGCGTAATAGCAGAGCATGAGCCATCTATCTTTTAGCAAGAACTTGTTTTTTTTTCAGGATATGGGGCTTAGTTATTCAAAAGAAAGCAAGATACAGCTTTGCATAACTATTGAGGTTCTTTTCGGAGGTTAATTTGTTACGTCACATAGATTATCTGCTCAAATACTGTACATTCCCTTACCCTGAGGCACAGAGGTTCATTAAATGAGCTATGCAGTGAAAAAACCAGACTTCTTCTAATACAGTTTCTAAGCCTCCTGGCAGTTCTGTGCAAAACATCCTTCCCATGCTCTCAGTTATGCAGTCTTCCAAAGGGGACCCACTGTGCATCTGTCATAAGCTTTTTCCAGTGTCACTTGTAATAAGGATTAACCTCTCTATGCCTAGCTCCTGAGAGTTGGCTTTTTATGGAGACATAAAGAATGTCTGGGGGCAGAAAGCAAGGCTATACTGGTGCAGGATCTTTGGCTTTAGCACCCACATACCCCAGTGGCTGGACAGACGTGAATAAGTTGACCTTCAAAGTATGGTGAAATTTCAGTCTATTTACTCAACCTTGTGCCTAAGGGAGGTACTTGTAGGAATTGGAAACATATTAAATAACAGTGCTCAAGGATGAGACACTATCTAAGCCGACATTTTGTCAATTAACTATGCAAATTGTCTGTAAGCTTTTCATGAGTAGAGGAAGCGTGTGGGGTGGATTATGCAACTCCCCAAACAAACAAATAAATAAATAAATAAGTAAAGCTGTATGTTCCAATGACAAAGTTGGTGACCTCCTGCTGAACTGTTAGGACACCATTGGAGCAGTATGACTTATTAATAGGTAGCACATAAAACTGGACTACTGAAGTTGCATTAGCCTAGCCTACCCCACAGTATTTGTAGTGGGCCAAATTCCCTCTCTCCTGGCACAGGAAGCGGCACAAAAGGCTGCCAGAAACGAATGTTTCTGGTGGTTCAGTACTGACCCTCCCAGCCTGAGCTATGACCCTTCTCAAACCAGCAGCCTACTCTTTTTCCTGACTGTGCCAGAAAAAGCTGCTCTTGCAGTGGGGAAGGGACTCCGAAGATGCTGAAGGGTGAAGTCTACTCATTGGTGAGCCTCGCTCAGTAAAGATCAGAGCCTGAAGACAGTGCTTGTGAAGAGAATGAACTTGGTCAGCTTGTGTGCAGCTTTTTTGTTTCTCCACTCTCCACTTTTGTTTCTACCATTCTCCTGAGCTATAGTCCAGAGTGGGAGTGAGTTAGCATCTTTTCTGAACCTGTGTTGCTCCAAAGCTGGGCCTGGTTGCAAACATTTTGCTCACAGACTTACTCTCTCTCTCCTACTGCCGCGGTCCTCAGTTGCTCCAGGAGAAGTCGCCTGTTTGCCATTCAGTCACACAGGACAGAGCAAGGTCAATGCTTCATCCCCCAGAGTAGTTAAGGGTGCCAGGGCCAGTGAGTAATGCTGCAGGCATTTGCCTGGACATTTTTGCTGGTTTGTAATGCATCCTCTAGGGACAATCTACTTGTTAGAGCTCAACTTTTCTTTTTAAAATTCTTTTGGTTGAATCTCTTGAACAAATATTCTTTAGGAAATGGACTACTTTGCTTTCTTCAAATGATCCGTTATGCAAGCAGGAGTAACTAGTAACTGTGGCAGCAGAACTGTTTTGCACAAATGTGACCTAAATTTCTTTAACCTGAGGCTTTAGTTGGTTTCAATGCATGAACCTGAAGGCAAAATGAAACTACGATATTTCTTGTTGTTTCATGAGGTATTTCCATCTCTTTAAAATCTTATCAGAAAAATCAGGCCTCATATATGAATCTGTAACCATGAGAAGCTAAAGTATCACAGAGGAAGATATATATAAATATCCAGTTACCAGTATATAACCTCCATAGGAAACCTCTGATGGTATCCTTATTTCTGATTAAGGAGTGGCTGGACTAATCACAAACAGTCAGGGATTTGTAGGTTGATTCAATTAAGCAGCATGTTATAAATTATGTTAATGTTTTTCTGTGTTTCTGAAGGACCTATATAAATATAGCAGTGTTACCAGCTGTTGTACTCCTCACTGGCAGCTCATCTCTTATTCAAATGGATGAGTAACGGTGGGTGGAATTCTCAATTCTTTATTCTTTACTAGTTCACTAATTTATTCTTTACCTCTTTTTTGATTAAAATGCTCTCATTATGTATTCAGTGATATGAATTCATAGCAAGATATCCTCTGTGTTTTGATAAAGTTACTAAGATGAAAGCTAATTATTGACCCTATTGAATGGCAGCTGTACGTAGATCATGAGGGAGATAGATGGATGCATCTCGCCTTTTTTTAACACATACCACCCAGATCAGAATCCACTGGCTGGGAGTTAATGAGTGCAGAAGCCTTCAGTCCTTAACACCATCTAGTCTGAGTAAATACATGTTCAGCCACCACTGTGTTAATGGATTCAAGCACGCCTAATGATTTTGGAATGAGTTTATATACTGAGATACCTGGACTGCTTTATTTACTGGAGTGGCTAGCTAACAGGCTTTGTTAGCCTAGGCTAACAGGCTGTGGTCTTTCGCGTATGCATGCACTAGACATCCACTGCAGATTCTCAAATTGCATTGACTTTGTTGCCAAGATGGCAGGCAGCTGTCAATGTGGACACTAGCAAACACAGATGGAGCGAGTCATTCAGGAAGGGATGTGATATTTGACAATTCAGACTTCCAAGGGGCTTAGCAGTTCGGCAGCTACCACAGCCCCATGTTGTCTTATTCTCAGATCAGCATAACGAATCATGCCTGGGAGACCAAGTTAATCCCTTTCAGGTTCCCTGGACTGTAGATCTTTCTGAATTTTCCTTTCTTTAGCCCTTTGTTTTCCTCCTGCTTTGTACTGAAAGTTAGCTACCACAGCAAGAATGTATTAGGCTACTTGGAATACTGTCTTCAATTCATCCTGTCCTGCTGGCACATGGTGCAAGCTGCACAATGAGGAAACTCCTGCCTCACTTCTGGAATGAGTCAACAAGAGGGTTTATAAAATGTGACATCTACGCGTGCACACATGCACACAAACACACATGCATAAGCTGGAGTTGCTGTTGTCTTGGTTTGAGGGTAAATGCAAATCTAGCTTTTGAAGCCACCATTTGCCAAAAGGCTGCAAAATCTGCCCCCATCAATTCAAGGAGTTATTAACTACTTCCCAAGTACTTCCACGTCTCCCAGCGTATGGCATGCAGGTGGCCTTCTCCAGCTGGTTAGATGCACCATTCATCACTTCAAAAGCAGTTACAATGCCCTCTTCTGCACTCAGTCAGAAGAAGGATCCCGTCCCATTCCTGGAAAATTCAGCTTTAGGCAGGCACTCTTCACCTTGTATGAACAACTCCCATTGTGTCTTGTGGCAAGGGGGTATGAGATGTTTGAAGATCAATCCTGTCCTCACTAAGGCACATCTGTTGTCCATTAGATTGCAGAAAGGGGACTCAAAGACTCTCTGCACCTTGGGCTTTTGTCTATAAGTACAACTCTATCCTATCTTGACTCTGCAGTGATTCCTCCCAAGCATGTGACCATTAGGTGGATGTAGGGTAGCAAAATGCACTGCATATCCCCTGCTCTGATTAAGCAGTGTCTGAGTAAATCTTGATGGCTGGACAAAATACTGGCTTTATTACACCTTGGCTGTGGTGATATAAGCCATCAGCTGCAGAGAGTAGTTCCATGCTGAGTAGGCTTGAATATCTCATTTTTAAAATAAAGAAATATAGAATTCCTAAATTAAAACCGGATTTGGATTACCTCATAAAGATTAAAGGTAATTTCAAGCCTTTTAACCCTTCTTCAGCATAACTTCACCCATTTACATTAGGACTAGAATTCTCCAAAACCTCTCTCTTTTGCATGAAATTAAACTGTTCTCATTTACCCTATGTTTGAATCTGGCACAGAATATTCAATAGCCACAAAGCTCCTGTTTTTCCTAGTAAAATAGTGGGTGGGTGTGTCATCTGCTTTAGGAGCTATGTTCAGAAATGGTGCTATCTGCTTTAGAAGTGGTTATTCCAAAACTGGGCCCTCATGAGACCGTATCGACTACAAAATCCTATCAACTTTACAGTAATGCCAACTATAAGGTTAAAAGTTGATGATTTCTGAGATTCTGATAACAGTGATAGTGCTCCAGTGCTTTGGGAACCCCTTCTCTGCTAGAAGGAGGCAGCAAAATCTTTGTAGCTGAAACTAGGCCAACATGAGTAATTGATTTTATTGGTTCAGCAGTAGAATTTATAAATAAAAATAAAAGTAGAACAGATCAAAGACAATTTAAAAAAAATTTACTTGACAAAGCAAAACACCCAAAAATGTCATTTTTGCACTGCATGGGATATTCTATTCCACTTGAAATTAAATACTTACTTTTTTTCAGGAATATGAAAAATAATAAGCAAAAAAGGATGCATTAGTGTTACAAAATGTTCAGAAAGAATTATCCAACTTCGCTTAGATGGTTAGATGAAATACACCACTGGTAAAAGTGAAAAGCTCAGAAAGATGGCGAAATGACCTCTGAGAAAGGAGCTTGGAGCAACATTTAATGCTAGTACACTTGGGTCCATCATTCTTTAACACATAACCAAGCATAAGAACAGGTCTTAATATGATGGAAAGTATCTCTGTGATAGCATATATCACAACAAACAAACAAAACCAAATAATAATGCTTAACAACTTATTTTCCTATGTTGTGTTCTGTAAGACTTTCCTATCTCCAATTAGTTAGCAGACAAAGCAGGCATTTTCAGTGTGGTTATACTTGGGCTTCTCAAAGGATTTGAACATTAAAAATAGAAAAAGTCTCACGTTTGAATCATCAGAAGAGTCAAGCTTAGTATCAATCTGAAGCCACATCTAGTTTCAGAGGGACACTGTCTGTTATGAGACTCATAATGGAAATTTGAACAAAGCTTGAATAAAGATTTTGTGCTTGTTAAAGCACATTGCGGCACTGCGAGTTGGGAGGAAGGGAATTGCAAGCCACATCATGATTATATACAAATTACCATACTCACAAAGTTACTCTCCTGCTATTCCTTGTTTAGCAACTTGTACTAAAAGAGGAGGACTTCAGGTCAGTTTAAGGTTGCTTGTTGCTTAAATTTTATGTAAGTTTAAATTACAGAACCAGAGGGCAAAAAGAGACTTTAAGAAATCCCCCAGTGAACTCCATTGGCCCCAAACAGCCCATGTTTCTGAGATAATCAGTCTGTGGTGTGGGCAACAACAGAGGCTTTGATACTACTTTTTTCAGCATTATTTGCTATGCTCATTTAGCTGGTTGACTGGTTCCACCTCTTTTCCTCTTTTGTTGTTAGTTGCTATGTTGGGAGATTGTTTGTTTGTTTGTTTTCCTTCATTGATTCTGTGCTGATTTTACCCTGCTCACTTTGACTGTGGGAATCTGCCTCAGATAAATATGATTATTGCCCTATGGATGTTCTTGCCAATATTAGGCCAGATTCATTATTAGATGTTTGTAAGTGAATAGCTAAACTATACATGTGTACAATCTATAGACAAAATACATGCTGGCATCACAGTTTTTAGTTATCCAGTCTACTTGTAAAAGACCATATTTTAAAGTTTGAGATGATGTCAAAGTGGACAGGCTGAGGCTCAGTGTACCAGAAATTAGTGACTGGATTGGCTACAGGGGTTAGCTAAGTTATTATACCTGAAATCACGAAAGAATGTATTCCAATATTGCTTCTATGACTCAGGCCTTTCATTTGGTAGAAGAAGTAAATTAGGGAATGTAGTCATAAAAAACATGCTGGGTAGAGGCAAGTTAAGAATATTGTCATGTTTCATTCAAAAACTTTTCAGATATGGCGATGTAGTGCAAAAAGAGGCTACTTGTGATTATAATGAATGACTCAAAGTGTCAGCAGAATGAAGGGAACTAGTTCTGCATTCATTCTCATCAGGATTTGTCCTTTCTTAATGTTATAAGGATGTCAAGAATGTCAGAAATTGTAGTTTTATCAGTTTGTCTGTTACATAATTTATTTCTTCTTCTTTAGAAAAAGGAAGAGAAAGATGAATGTATCAAATTGACAGCAGAATCATTGTACTCTACCATTGTGTTAGACTTTGATAGCTTTATTTCCAGATGTGAGAGGAGTTAGCTACTGTTTCTAATCTACTTTTAAACCCACTTCATCTAGGCCTTGAATGAGCTTGGTCCTCTTTCAATATTGCCTTAGTCAATAATTGTTATTTATCAAGGTATTTTCATTTGTTGGGACAGATTTCTTGTGGAATTTCCCTTTATACATCTAGCAGAAATCTCATTCTCACATATTCTTAATTATGCTATATGTCAAGCTTGTAACACAAAACTGATTTAAAAGTGAAAGGCAACCATTATTTAATAAAACTTTGCAATGTGCTCCACAGAATTACGCAGAATTTCTGATGGTAGAAGGGATCTTTTTAGACCACTTAGTCCACTCTCCCTGCTCAAGATCCCCTAGAATAGGTTGCCCATGTTTTGCATGTGCCCAAGAATGGAGATTTCACAATGTCTCTTTGGCAGATGTTCCAATGTTTGAACAATCAACAGTAAAAAAAGTGCTTGCATTCAGAAGAATTTAATGTGTTTCATTTTGCTTGAGAAAGGTGTCTCTTCCTCCTCCTCATATACAGTGTGTTAACTAAAGATAGGATCCATCTCAGCTAAGTCAAAGGTCCAAAAGACAGGGATATAATCTATTTCTCTCAGTGTGCGAGCTCATCCTAGAACAGGGCTCTAAGCAATATGATAATGATGGCCATTTGTATATGGGATATTTTAATTGATTATCAAGGGATCCTATGACAGTAAGTATGGACAAAAGGGATTATTTCTAAGGAGGTGAAGATATAAATTTCCTCTCTCTCTTTGTGTTTGCTTTAGTTTTGCATGATGATTACCTCATATATATATATATATGTATATGGTGTATACATAGGATATTTACAAGTATTTGCTAACTTCAGTAGGTTGGTTACAAAGAGCTGGTTATTCCTCCTTCAAGCTGTAGCAGTTAGCTGTGATTCAGCAAATTAAATGCATCCACTGTTGCACTTTGGTACTCCCTGAATGACAGTGTAAAGCAATTCCAGCACAAATAATTGAATATTTAAAGTAAAATGAAAAAAACTTATATTAGAAATGACCTTCTGGAAACAGGGTGAAAGGTAGCCAGCTGTCATCTGTATCAGTCTTCTCATCCAAGATAATAATTCACTTATCATTCACAGGTAAAAATGTATGGTTTATGTTTATTTGAATGGTAGCTTCCATCTCCACATAGCTCTAGCATATAATATGTAGGTCATCTAATGGAGTTTTCTGGTTCTTACAGGACTTATTTTCAAGAAAGGGAAAATGCTACTTTGCTGAAATATAATCAGCTCATGAGAAGGGTTATGAAGATCTGCAGAGCTTAGTAGAAAAGAAAAAAGAATGGCTATTTTTCCATATGGACTTGAATGAATGGGCTTCAGTGAACAGTCTCAAGCCCTACAGTTAGCAGTACATAAGCTGTATAAAGATAAAATCAAGCTGTGAGCAAAATGTTACATGAGCCAAAAATAGGTCACATTTGAATCTTTTCTGAAGACCTTATCAAAGTTACTCATTTCCAAGGATGTTGAAAAATTATTTGCAATGTGTGCAGCTTGCCATAGTCAAGCAATGCTGATTTCTAGTGGTGTGTAACAGATGACATTGTAAACCTAGTAGAATTCTAAAATTATGTAAAAAACTCAATTTATATTATATGGTGATGAACGCTTCAAGGCTCTTTGGTAAATGTCTGTGAAGAAAGAGTAGTTGCTGGAAGCTGGCTGTGCAGCCCAAGTACTAAGAGACAAAGGAAACATACTGCACAAGGTGTTAGGCGGGTTTTCCATTTAGTCATTTTTTTAGCCAAAATTTATTTGAGGGATAGCACAAGCTTCTTCCCTGTGCACTTTCTCTTTCTGGACAGCAATGACAGATTACGATTAAGTTGCACATGCCATTTCCCAGTGATCATTGTCAGATGGAGGTGACGAATGACCACACAGTGTCACTGGGACTGTTTTGTGTTGGTGGTGCTACTCCTGAAGATGAATATGGCTTGATGCATGGCTCTAAGAAAGAAAAGCAGGCATTTTAGAAAGCCTGAAACCCTTGGGGCTTGTCCTGAGCCCTAGCTAAGATCAGACTTCTGGGTTAGGGAAGAGCTGGCACACTGCCTCCATGGTCCTGCAGATGTGTGCAGTTCTGCAGACCTCTTGCACTTCACCCAGAGCTCTTTCCTGGTGGTTTCTGAGGGATTCTTATTTTGCCCAGTGATACTGCAGTAAATGGGCCATATTAATTTGAAAGAGCTTAATCAATCAGCACTCACAGATACAAAATCTATTTCCTGTATTTGCAAAATTCATTGCAACTCATTCATTTGAATAATGCCATTTGCTGATCAGGTATTCTCCAAGATGAATAGAAATGACAGAGAGCTGCTCTGTTCCTAGGTCGTGATTACTTTTATTTCACTCTTAGAAGCAGTGTCTTTCTTCATTGATCTAATCCTTCTGACTTTTCATCTGTGACAACAGAAAGGTATGGATCATCCTTCACAGTAAATGGCCTGGTCTGATTTTCTATTTCTGTTTTTAAGAAGCCATCTTCCTGTGCAGCATTGTGCCTGGCTCTCAGCTGCCTCCGGTAGACTGGTGGCCTTGGATGCAACAGCCTAGTCTTTAGATCCTCATTTTTCTGCCAAACGGACAAAATTTTCTGATTGCTGTTTCAAGAATTACCTCACCCAGTAAAACAAAAGTTAATTTACATCAGTAGCTGATTATTGGGAGAATAGTCTGGTTTAGGTACACTGGGTGGGGTATTAACAGTGTTAGAACACTTACCTTGGATTTGTAACCTTGCCTCATGATGACCTTTGAGATACAAGCAACTCTTTCTTCAAAGCCTACCTTGGAGTGCTGTAAATGATTAATTCGGCAATCATAGCTAAATGTTGTCTGCAGAGGACACACCTGAATGAGTACACAACATATTGACCGAATGAAAAGTAGATGGAAAATTGCAATGCTGTTGAATGAAGTAGGACTGTAGTTTTCATCATATAAACTCATAGAATCTTTACGGTTGGAAAAGACCTCCAAGATCATTGAGTACTACCTTTGACCAAACACCACGATGCCAATCAAACCATAGCACTGAATGCCACATCCAGTCATTGCCAATGCTTAACCCTCCTTTCAGTGAAAAAATGCTTCCTGATGTCCAGCCTGAACTTCCTCCAGCACAGCTCGAGGCCATTTCCTTCTATCATGAGTTGCCTGGGAGAAGAGGCCACCTCCCACCTTGATACAACCTCCTTTCAGGTGATTCTAGAGAGTGATAAGGTCTCCTCCCTTGAGTCTCCTTTTCTCCAGGCTAAAAAGACAAATGTCAGAAGACTTGATGATAAACAAATTTAAAACATAGATTAAGCTCCTAACATTAAATTTCTAACAAAAATGCATAACCTTCCAGATAAAGATCCTGGCTGTGAGTCTAACTCATGACATGGCAAGTAAGGTTAGTATGAGTCAGGCTCTACAGGGATTTTGTTCATAAGCCTTAAGGAAACAAGCATGAGAGCAGCAGCTCTATAATACTTTGAAATGTTCCTGGTCTGATTTAGATTTGCTGCCTGAGGTGGTGGTGAGGACACTGTTCTTACAATTGTTTCCACACAGAGCAGTTTATAGTCCCTCGGGATTTTCACTGCCTCTCCTGCAGTGAAAAAGAGACAAACCACATCTCTCTGCTTTTTCAAAAAACTTATATCTGAGGCTGAGACACTTGGCTGTCCATAGAGGGGTACCACTGCTTACAGCATGCTTACTGTCTGAATTTTGATGGGAAAGCTACTTTGGGATGTAACTTTTCTTTCTAACACTTTTCTAACTTTACAGAAAGTAGTTTAAGGTCCGAATGTACTTTCTTTTCTCTTTCACTTCCAAAAGCACTCAGACTAGCTTGGGAAGATTATCAACTGCCAAAACTAAAATTGCAACCAGAGTATCAGAAAAATCTTTTTCATAATTAAATGTAGACAGCACTCATCATGTCACATATATCAGAATGAGTCATTAAAGTTCAAAGCCTGGAGAAAGCACAGCTAAGGCCCAGTAAACAGTAGCGTGCTTAGAGTGGTGTTATGGAGAGCAAATAATTTACATGCTTTAAATACATCCAGGCTAGGAACTGAGATGAACAGGGATGAGGCTGAAAGCTGTATGGTTAGGCAAGAGGCAGCAGTCCAACTCTAGCAGCTGGATTAAAAGACCAACATGTTTTGCTTTTCGGTCATCCAAAGTTCATCTTGCAATTCACTGATGCAGCCACTGCTATGAGGGATTTCTTCGGAGGAGCTGCTATGAGGGGGCTTCCTGATGGGGTGAGTTCCCAGGGACAGCTGAAGGCCAGCCACCTGCTCTCCAGGAACGTACTCTGCCCTTGGTGAGTGAGGAAATCCATCAATACGTATTCCTTCTGCATAATATAATGCAAGTGTGTGGAGAAATAGCAATTTAATTAAAGTCCACAGATGATATTAATCACTCTACTAACAAGCGAAGGTCATTTTACCTGTGAGGAGATAATTTCTCTAAATCAAACATCCTGTATGTCCCCTAAGTATTTTCATCACTTCATAATTGGATCTCAAACTGTTTTGAAGCACCTCTCATAACCAAACCCTTGTGCCAGCTGGATGTTCCCCCTGCAGGGAATGGAGTGCTTGCACTGGAAATCCTTCTGCAGTCATCACAATAATGTGGAGACCAGTTTGGACTGTAACACCTGTGAGTTAAAGCCTCTCCCTGTCAGAAAGTAGAGCTGGATTAGGTGAGTAAATCCCCACCTCCACTTTCATCTCCTTGTGGACATTTAAATAACTCCAGTAATTACCCAACATAAACCACAGCTCATAGCTGCCAAAAATTCCTGAAGACAAGAAGTGAATGTGCAGAGCAAGCATATGGGACTGAACAGAATTACACCCCAAGCAGGGAGAAGAACCTGTGTATGAGGCTGTGGTTTAAAGCAGACAAAACTACAGACTATAGTTAAAATGAATGATTTTTCACATCCCTTCTTCCTTCTTAGTTTCCCAAGGTCCTAGACAGGGTTGTGCCATATCCTCTGTGCTGCCACTAGTATTTGAGAGGACATCCAGACTGGTGGATGTGAGGAAAAGGATTCAGCTGAGGAAAAAAAAAGGTTCCTTTTTGACGTGTTAGCTTTTATGCCTCTAAATGAGGCAATTTTTAATTGTCAAGTGAGAGAGAAATAAATCCATGTCCTAAATTTCAAACTAAGAGTCATCTGGAATGTTTTTCCTTTTCCTATGTGTTTCTAGCTACAGTACCCTGGTTTCTAGATACAATGCAGTGCTGCAATGCAATGTCCTGTTTCATCTTAAACAGTGCTCAACTTAAAATAAATGTACCTAAAGGCTAAATGAAAGGGCAGTGCAAGTGACAAAAAGATCTAATACCTTGTGTCTTTTCCTACAAATCTTGTCTTTTCAGCTGTGGTATCAGTTCTGAAGGAAAAAAAAACAACAAACCAGCCTTACATCCTCTCTTTTCTGAGGAGTGAATCCTGGCACAATGCCACATTTGCAGTTCAGAGGTGTGTCTTAATCAAAAGACTACAAGCACAATGCATCTTCCCACAAAGGGCAAAATGAAATGGAGGTCTGCAATGCTTAAGGTGCACAGTCTAGCTCTTTATGACACCGCCAAAGGCACTTGATAAACCCATCCTCAGTTACTGAGCTCTATCTGATCATAACTCTCTAGACATATCACTGCACTTGTAAAACCTGTACTGTGGCTCAACAGCTCTCAGGAAGCCTACAAAGCTAATAATTCTGAGAGAAAATTTAAATAACTCCAACTATATCTTCGTTGTCCACTCACACCACTTACAAGAGTTGTTAGCTGCCAACAACATATAAAAATATTTCAGACAGAGGAGTGGTTTCTGTTATCCTAATTTCTCAAATTTGTCTTCCCTTTGAGGAATAGCTGGACTTTCTGGCACTTCATGTCTATTCTATTCTATTCTATTCTATTCTATTCTATTCTATTCTATTCTATTCTATTCTATTCTATTCATCATTGAGCTAACGAAGCAGCACTTTACTTCCCCTGTTGGTTACTGAACTAGATTTTGAGATATGACATCAGGAAAAGGGACCTACATTGAGCATTTTGATTCTGGGGAAAAAGTCACAGTAAATTTGGCATTGGTCTTTGGGCAACTATGAAGGTGATGTTGCCATTCTCTGGTTAAAACATTTAAAGCAACAGTACAAAATTAAATTTATTCAACCTAAAAATGAAGCATTTTAGTAGTGAAAATTATTAAAACATTTATTAAACATTTGCAGACATTTTCCCAGTAATTTTAAGGATTCTTTATCACTTAGGTTTCAAAATCTATAGCTCAAAAAAAAATGTTTAAAGCAAGAATTGCAAAGTGACACTCTGGCCTGTGTCACCTATGATGGTGATGACTGCTGTCCTTTACTGTTTTCATAACTAGGAGTTAGTACTGTTCCAGGGTAAGGAAGATCTGCACCTGCTGTATTTTTGTGGCTATTGGGATTCATTTCAAATTTTCCTGGGAAGAAGGAGAGAGCAAGCAATGGTGTCCACTCCCCATACCTACACAGACCATTCAGTGTGTGTGAGTGTGTGCGTGTATGGTCCTCCTCCTACAGCTACCCTGGCTGTCCTGGACTCCTCTCCCATAGTCATGTGTTCCCTACACCACAAAACTGTGTTGTTCTGTTGCACCTGTGCTAAGCAAGACATCAATGGCCAGAGACTTCCTGAAAGCTAAAAAATGACGAATAAGCAGTGAATTTGAGCAGCGTTACGGAGCAAGCAACGTTTGGAAGTGAATTTAAGTGGGAGGGGTATAGGTGTGCACAGACTAATGATAAGCTGTTCTAATGTAAAATAGGTAATTACCTGTAAAGAATTCAGGAAAAAAAGAAGGAAAACATTTCTACAGCTTTCAAGGTATAGAAAAGAGTGGAGGGTTTTTTATTTTTTTATTTTAACGAGATGGAAAATTTCAGAAAAGTTTTAAACCAATGACTTTTTAAACTCCTGAAACTTCTTCAGATGAGTTATACTCCACTAATATTTCAGTCAAACTTAAATCTTCTAATCCTTTCCCTCTGACAAAATCTCAGAAAGTGTCTCTACTTAGTGGATTTAAAAGTGCTGGTGTTAAGTCGAATGCTATACATTTGCATAGAAATGCAGTTACAAAACAAATGCAAATTATTTCAGGGCTTACAAAGTTTAGCATCAGGCCCCTCTCAGTGTCTGACACAAACCAAAAGTTGTGGGAAGATAATGGGTTGCTGCCCTGAGCAAGAAAAACATCTTTCCAATAAAAATAGAACTGGTCTTTTCTTTCTGTAAATAATATCCGAAGTATACAGCCTCCTTTAACCATGGTGTTATTAAATCTGGGATTGAAGTCATAAACATTTGGTAGGACTGTTAATTTTATGAGGTACCTCTAAACAATTTCAGACTAGAATTTTAAGATCTAATTTTAAGGATCTCTTTTTATGTATTGACATAACACCGAAATATTAAGGCACAAGTCTGTATTATATTGATTGTTTCCTTTGGTAATTTTTGATGTGCAGTATTTTTCTCACATGGTTTTTGTATAGAAAAGAGCATACCTCCTGAAGGTGCAGGGCAAACCCTGAGAGGAACAATTCTGGTCCCACTTCCTGATACAGGCTTGCGGTAGGAGGAAAAGATGTAGACAATTTTTAAAGGGTTTTATAATGGTTCTAGACTTTGTGGCTGGTCTGTTCTGAAGCTGTTCACAGAGCGCAGAAACATGGATAGACATGAACGCTCTAATTAAGGGATGAGTTCTAATGCATCCTTAAAGCTCTGGCTCTTGGGTGGCAAATGTGGATAATGGAAACTTTAATAAAAGGTCAATTTTCTCTGGGAATTTTTATATCATTTTAAATCCTGAGGAACCAGACTAATGTGGTACTTACACACCTGTCTACATAGTTTGAAATCTGATCACTCTTGAAGAAGGAATTTTATTTTTTTTTTTATAATGGCAGCATCTTCTCAATTCACTGTAGGATTTCAACCTTACTTAGATAGAAACAAAATGTACAGACCCTTTAGCTCTGATTTCCCCCATTTATCCACACAACTGATTTTTAGTCCACTTCCAAGAAAAAAAAATTTCTGAAAATGTTATAATCTAATTAACAAAAACCCTAAAATAATCTATTAAAAAACAATTGTGTCAGAACAACAGTGATGGAAATAAGTGTTGTGGTGGATGAAATGAATAAAACTTGAAAAACAAACAGTTATTAGAGCCTGTGCTGGGTTTTAGGGTCCTTGATTTTGTTCTGCATATGAACTTCATTTACAAGAGTGAAATAAACCCCTTCTTGGATATGTGACGGTGGTAGCATCTGCTATTCATTATACACCTGAGCAGGTGATTCCCCAGTTATTCCTTATATGCCTTTTTCCCAAGTATTGGTAAGAAATTAAATTTAGAGATAGGCACTAGTGAGCCAAAATTTTGGGATATGATTGAGACAGCAATCCCTTACTTCAACATGTGATGTAGTATTCTGTAAACTGATCTTAAGTGCAAATAAATTCCCTAGTTTTACAATCAGGTTATGTAAGTCGTAGGTAGGTCTGCATTTGAGAAGTGACAAGAACACAGACTTTTACATCTCTTTGCCTTCTCAGAATGTAAATCTTTAAATCATCTTTATATACACTGGCTGTACGCCAGTGTCAGATTTGTCCTCTGCATGTGTATGAAAATTTCAGTCCTTCCTTTCTGTGAATTTAAGAAGCTTATATAGTTCCTTCTATGACAGCTAAATGAAGTTTTGGTGTCAGGCATCTTATATAAAGTTTGCTTCTCTACTGAATTTGACCTCATACGATTCATCACCAATATTGAAAACTATAATGCAGCAAAAAGATTGAAAGCAAAACAAAAATAAGGAAGAAGTCCTGTTTTCCTTTTTTTTCCTTTAAAAATTCCAATGTCCATAGAAACTCCTTGAATGAGGAGAAATGGCTTTGGTAGGCATTTCACTTTTTTTATGTATTGAAATTGACAACTATTCACCCTACATAAATATGCATAGTTAAAGCAATTACACCGTCAGATACTTCTCCCATTATTCTGTCTGCTTAAATCATCAGGTAGTACTGTATACAGCAGTAATTTTTTTTCAGAAATAATTTAAAATTTCTTCATTATAAGAAAAAAAATTAGTTGATATTCATCCTATTCTCTTTTCAGTTCCCTGTAACTTTCTCCAGCAGTATCTACAGTAATTTTCTGGGCACTCATAATAAAGTATTTGACCTCTAAAGTACACTATTTATGAGGCCATGGAAAAAGTTGCAAAATCAAACACAGCATTTGTAGATTGTCAAAGCTTTCCTTTTTTCACACATGTTAAAGGAAGACTTTTTTAATTAATGATAATACACAATCTCTCTCTGCCAGTCCTTGCTCAGCACCCCTGCCCAGGGCTTGGCCTGTCTCGGCTGATCATGTTCTGTGCAGAAGTAAGGTGGCAAAGGTACCGTGCTGTGCACCTGATTGCCACTGTTCTGCACACTGAGCTATCTCATACATAACATTACCTCTCCCCCAGATGTAGTTCTTAACTGGAAAGGAATTTTTATACTCAAATTCTGTAACACGTTTAATTACCAGCACTGTAAACTGCTCAGGAACATTAGCAATTGCAGGCACACCAGGTAACAAAGCTAATGCTTAAAAAAGTACAGGAAATTCAGGAAAACCAGACCAATCTTTACTAAATTAGGCTTTAACTTTTGTGGATTTTATTGTCCATATACCTGATAGATTCAGAGGTTAAGTAATAACATACGGGCTTAGGCAAACACACAGATGTACATAAAAATATGTTCTTGAGGAAAGCACATTAAAAGGATTTGGTTCCATTTTCACAGCTGTAATTTATAGACTACTCAGGGCATTTTTAATGGCTTGTATCAGACATCACCAGGCTGCTATATGTGGCTGGATTCAGGTCTCAGTTCCACCAGAAGAGCTATTACCCAAAGCTTTCTGGTTTTCATTCTCCTTGGTCTCCAGAACATGGGAATTAAAGGTACAGTGGCAATCCTTATCAATACTGCCAAAATGCTGAAAAATTGGAATGACTTGAGAAAGAGCAGGGGAAGGCACACATTTTCTGTAAACTCGTTTTTCACTTTATGTCACTTTATGTTGGCATTCCTCTACATTTCGAGCTGCACTCCTCTGTAGCCCAATCTCTACTAAAGAATTCTTAGGGTCAGATTTCCATCTTTTACAGAAAGTGAGTTACCTACTCCTTGGGTAACCTAATTGGAATCCAGCAATCCTGACACGTTTCTCTTTTGAGTTGCAAATGCCCATTTAACTGTTAGGTAAAGACAGTCAAATGGGGCCCTGTTTGAATTAACTCCCGAATGCAGAGCTCTTTAAGCTCTAGGTGTTTTGTTATTCACTGCTTTTCTTCGCTCCCTAAAAGGGCTTTGGAAGTACAGAGACATTATGAATCTCTGTCACAGAGCATGCAGGGAAACAAGCTGAAAACGCATTGCTTTAAAGCATCTCTTGCAAGACCTTAAACAAACAAACAAATGTGCTCCACTCGTTCACCTCAGCATTTCATGACGTGGCTTAGTGATGTCCAGACAGCATCTCCAAGGAAAAGGACAAGCCTACAACCACCACTGCCTTTTCCATGTGAAACGTCTCCAGGCTGCCCATCGTGAGGTACAGTTGCTGGATGATGGGAGACAATCCCAAGGAAACTCCACGACCCAGCCGTGCCACTAACTAGATAGGAAGTTAAAGATATATGGGTTCCTGTAATGATGGTGATAATAATTAAGCTATGTTATTTTGGTACCAATTTTTCCACAAGGAGAGCTGTTAATTAGGCTACAGTTTTCTCATGTCTCTAGACCTTTACTTTTCTCCCCAGGCGAGAAATCTCATTGTCATCGCTGACCCTGAACTTTTCCTTCCACCAGCATCTCCCTCAGGTTTATTACTATGGTTGGACTCTTGCCAGAATTTGCCTTCACCCCGACCTTGTCTTTGATGAAATACTTGTTTATACCTTACTCAGTTCTCCACTCAGCTAATGCAATCCCCTTCCTTAAATTCCCTCCTGAATGGTCTCCTTAAGTTGTCTGGATTTAATTCAGTGTTTCCAGAAGAGCACAAGATGCATACTCCTGTTGTAATAAGCTTATTTGGTACAGGATAAAGAGTGGCAAGCTGAGAATATAGGATTACAATACCTTTTCTTTTTCTTTTTTTTTTTTCCCCCTCTAACATGCTCTCTTCTTTCTGCTGTCAGAGCCTTGTTTGGACAGATTGTTATTGAATGTGCCTGGGGTGGCAGGGACCCAGCCAGACGCAGGAGCTGAAGCTTGGCTGCTGCAGGAGGAAGGCAGGTGGGCAGCCTGCGAATAAAAGGGCAGGGGGTGCTGGTGGCTGCTGGGACTGAGGGGCTGTCAGCTTGCACAGCTAATTCAGAGACATTTACGCTCAATGCTGGACGCTGTTTGGAGAGGAGAAGGGATCTGCAACAGGAGCCTGTCCTGGGGAATTTTTGCCTGAGGAGTCATAGTAAGAGAGAGGAATGGGTGAAGTGGGAGGATCTGGAGTAGTTGGGTATTTACACTGAAAGCTTTCTGGGACAGGTAGGGGACAGTATGTTACTCATAGTGGTGTGCTTTTGAGGATGTTAAGTCTTACCTTTAGTTTAAAAGAATTGCAATCACTTTTAAGTTCAACAAGCTTCCCTGAATAAGTCCAGCTCTGGGATGAAAGAGAAAAAGAGAGTGAGTTCTTGAGGTGGAGGGGAAGGACTAAGCAGGAATGAGTTTGGAAAAATAAGAGGAGAGTCTGAAGACATGAGCAATATGTAAAGGGTGATTCTGGGGCCATGTCTGTGGAATTGGGTAACTGTGAGACCTAGAAAGGAAGGGTCAGTGAAATTAAAATTTTTTTCAGAAGGGAAATAGAAAAAAGCCAAAGGCATGAGGGCTTCTACCCAAGAAAAGACTGCTTCTCTTCAGCAGTAGTCATTTTTAATCGGAGAAGTATCTAATCTGTGTTCCACCCACAATTAGTTTGGATGTCTCTGTAAAATGTTTTCTTTGTTCTTATCTTAGCTACAATGAGAGACTGCCAGTGAAAAGGGTCTTGCAATAGGAATAAATTGACTTGGTGCTTTTTCAAGCCTCATTTTTATGACAAGACCGTTTCAGGGACCAAGCCTAAATGAAAATATTTCTAGCAATGCTAGAAGGCAGAGAGTCCATCTCACTTATTACTCCACTGTCCTATTGACTCCAGTGTGCTCTGCACAGTCCACTCTTTGATTCCTCTCTCACGACCCCATTTCTGATTTAATCCAATCTGCTACTCCTGGAGCAAAACTTTTCCAGAAGGAGACTAGGCAAGATCAATGTCTGAACACATTGCCTTTGTTTTAGAGTTCAACAAAAATCTTAATTCAAACAGTTGCATTTTATAGAATTAGGTCACAGTTCCTAAGCATCTGTCATCTCGGGCTATGTTTAAATCTACTGTCCTTGATGTTTTAGCACCACAGAGGTGTTTGCTCAGATACTTTTCTTATTTCAGTTTATAAAGAAAATTATAAGCCAATGTTTTGGACAATCTAGAGCTTTTTCAGAATGACCCTAGTGCCTACCCCGAGACAGGAAGTCTACTGTTGTAAAATCATGTCTCAGAGATGCCCCAGATTACTACTAATTGGGGGATATCTTCTTAGTGCTCTTTTTTTCCATAATAAATCTTACATTCCAATTATATTTATAGTGTACAATTATCTAAATAATTAAAGCCACCAATGAAGCTATTGTTAATTACTGCTCTTAACTTTTGGCAGAAATTACAAGACCCTTGCTATGTTTCTTCTGTAGCTTAATGGCGAACATAGTTTCCATGAGCTGTCAGTAAGTGTCATCTTAGAAAAAAATAAGTCATAATTGAAGTTTTCCTCCTGTAACATCAGAGTAATTGAAGAAGCCTTTAATTTACTGCTTTGATTCTTTGTGTTTCAAATCCAAGCTATATCTCAGAACATCTGGGCTCTAATTCATTTTAATCAACAAAACTAAAAATAATAAGGCCTCCTCCTACTGAATAGAGAGGTGCTCTTATAAACAATAACAACCCTAGAGTAGGCAATCAGTATCATCCACTCATAATCCGTTCTAGGATTGGAGAATCTTATTCCCCAGTTTCAAATTCTGTCCTGGACTTGCTTAATGATCTTCATTGCATTACATGACTTTTATGTGCCTGTTTCTTCATTGTAAGAACGCATCTGCTGTGAACTATTTTGGAGTCTAAGGCCATGAACTTCACACATTACATGTAATTATTCTTATTTGAAAAAGTTTTTAACTGTGAAGGAGTTATACTGAGAGAATTGTTCTCACTGATAAATGGTGAGAATTATCCCCAAATGCTGGGAATCTGTTTTCTGATATATGGACATTTGAATATCTGAAAAAAATGTAGGCCAGAAGTCCATACTAATTGGAGCTGTAAAAGTCCACAAACAAAACCAAGTCCAGAACACAGGTTAATATGTTTCTGTAATACTACACTAATCAAATTTCAGTTAATTGCTGAAACTCCATCAGGGATGTGATCAGATAGAAAAAATATGTTTAGATATACGAAAATTGCGGTTTTTAATAAATGAGAAATGCATCGATACCATATCCAGTTAATACCTTAACCTCATTTCAGTTTTGCCCATCGAAATAAAAACCCAATTTAACAGCTTTGATCTAACTTTTTAGTCTTTTGAAAAATTAAAATCTTATTGTGGATTTGACATTTGAAATCCAGAGCAATTTTGCTTTGACTTTAAATGTAGACCAAATTAAATAATTTATAACTTTAAATTACATTCAGGGAGTGCATTGTTGCCACCTATTTTCTTTAATCCATCTCTCTCTATCTAATGCTTAAGGAACCACTCTATTACAATCCTGAAATAAATAGGGAAGTATGTAAGCATTCATTTAATGAAGTCTTCTCCAGCTCCTGGGGGATTTTTTTCCCTACCTTGTTAAACCTTCTGTCTTTTACCTTGGTTTACATATTGTACAAACATTGTTTGACCTTTCTATCACCATCTCATGGAAGCCTATCTGAAAATGTGTGCACATGGTGCTAGGTATATGCATCCAGGGGAATTTTGGCTAGCAAGATATTAAGTTTAAAAACATGTAAAAAGAAAGCAGAAGATGCATTTAAAAAGCATTGCAATATGCTAAGTGGGCACCTAAATGCATGACATTTTAGATCTTCTACTCTCCAACTCAACTTCTACTGAATTGTAGGAACATCCAATAAAACCAATATTTTTTTCTATAGCAGCTCCTTGAAAAGTTAAAATTTTGTGCCACAGAATGCCAAGAAACACTTTAGGATATCAAAATCAAGTTTTTAAACTCAGTGTCTTCCTCAGCCCAAGCTTGTCTGGTATCTTGAATGTCACTGGAGATACTCAAAACTCAGCTGGATAAAGCACAAAACAGTATGATTTCACTTTGAAATTGCTCCTGCTCTGAAAAAGGGCGTGGACTCTTCGATCTCCAGAGGTGCCCTACAAACTACATTGTTCTATGATTTTATAGCTGCTAGCTTGCATTAGATCTATAATTGCTCATTCGGCACCCAGATTTTACTCAGTGCCCGTGGATATATTCCTGATTGATTAGCACTTAACTCCAAAAGCAAGCAATCTGGCTCATGGCATATACTTCTTGCTATGAATTTTAGCCTGTCCAGTCTTTGAATTAAGCTAAAACTGATATGGGACACTCGAAGGCTGTACAGAAATGCAATGTCTGTTCAGGATGTTCCCAAGACAAGGCATAGATCACAGCCGAGCTGGAAAATATATAAAATTTTGTAGGATTCACTTATTTCAGCCCTAATTCCTTCCAGGAGAGACTTGCTTAGTCTCTCCTAGGCATTGCCAGGGCTAGCAATGTTAAATAAACCTAGTTGTCTGTAGCACTAACATCTTTTCCCATGAACATGTAAATTTGTGGTATTAATCATCAACATATGCACAAACTCTGAATGCCACTGTTCTCTCTTAAACGTAATACACATGACTTTACAGAGTAAAGCATACAACTAGGAGTTAATGAGATGGCCTAAAAGGATATTTTCAGTATGCAGTTATAGGAATAAGCACAAGTGCAATCCTGTATCACACATTTACTCTCTTGTGCTGATGGCCTTGGACATGTTTCCAGATCTGAATATCTGACACAGGACATCATCCTATTTTTTCTCATTCTCCAGTGGATCTACGAAATCCACTGAGGGGATCATAGAATCATAGAATGATTTGGGTTGGAAGGGACCTTAAGCATCATCTAGTTCCAGCCCCTCTCCTATGGGCAGGGACACTTTCCACTAGACCAGGTTGCTCAAAGACCCATCCAATCTGGCCTTGAACACTGCCAGGGATGGGGAATACACAACTTCTCTGGGCAACCTGTTCCAGTGCCTCACTACCTTCAGAGTAAAACATTTCTTCCATATATCTTCCTTAAATTTCCCCTGTTTCGGTTTGAAAATTTTACTCCTTTTCTTATCACTTCAATCCCTGAAAAAAGTCCCTCTTTGTCTTCCCTGTGGACCCCCTTCAGATACTGGAAGGTTGCTATGAAGTCTCCACCAAACATTCTCTCCTCCAGGCTGAAAAGCCCCAACTTCCTCAGCCTGTCTCCATAGAGGAAATGCTCCAGTCCCCTAAGAAACTTTGTGGCCTCCTCTGAATTTGCTCCAACAGTTCCGTGTCCTTTTTATGTTGGCGACACCAGAGCTGGATTCAGTACTCCAGGCAGGGTCTCACAATAATAGAGAATAGTAGAATAGAGGGGCAGAATCACCTCTGTAGATTGACTCAGTGCAGGAGATAGGAAGGAAAATGAGTGTTCAGGGTCCTCATTTCCTCTTTTCCTGACCAAGGTTGTACCTTCACATGGAAGACCTGCAGAAAAAACTTCTCAAAATGCCATTCTGTTGGTGATTCAAAGAGCAACCATATGGAATTCTAAAGACTTATTTGAGGCAGTCACCTGTATTACTGGACTTTTACAGACTAGTCTAAACATCCTTGAAAAAGGTAGGGATATTTATTCCTTCCATCTGAGGAACACTTTCAGGATTTAGACCAACCCATAACGTTGCAATGTCTATTTCCAAAGTGTATCTTAGGTGAGGTCATACAGTGAGGATCACTCTCCTAAGCACCATATAAGATCCACCTAGGAACATATCATTACCTGTTTCAAGAGTATCAATTTCCAAAGAAGTGATAATGAGAAAGTACTTCAAAAAAATGTCTTCTTGGAAAGGTCCTCTGTATAGTTCTACAAATTTCTCCAAATTGCCGCAAACTATAGATGTATGGAGGAAAGGCTCTACAAACTAACTCTTACAAAAAGTAAAAAAAAAAAAAACAAAAAAAAAAAAAACCCCCCAAAACCCCCAAACCCAACCAAAAAAAAAAAAAACCCCCCAAAACCCCCAAACCCAACCAAAAAAAAAAAAAAACACAAAAAAAACAAAAAAAAAATAAAAAAAAAAAAAACCAAAAACCAAACCCATCCAAAAAACATCCCTAAAAACTTTCCACAAAAGCTGTGCTGGATAAAACCCCTCTGTCATCAAATTTATTGTACCGGTTCACCTAACACTGAAATCTAATGTTACATCACTCCCTTCTTTAGTATATATGCATTTTTATGCACAGTGTATTAAAGACATGGGGCCATGATACTGTCAGGAGTTTTTCTGATCTGATGATATAAAGTTCAAGTCTTTCAAGTCCTACACCCTGCAGACCTCAAATTAGTCTCAGATGGCTTGATGTGCTCTAATACTGCTCTTATATGTTTGTGAAGGCTCAGTCGATTGGTTACTACTCATGCTTGGTTAAAATGTGTTTAAAAAAAATCTGTGATCTAAGCACTTTTTGATTTATTTGCAGCCAGTGTTTAGGAAGTCCTTCAGCAGGAAGATAGATTTATATTTTGACATTATGAGGGAGATTTTGCATTTTGTTTTTTTTTTTTTTTTTTTTTTTTTTTTTTTTTTTTTTTTTAACACCTCTGCTTTCGGTTCTTTTAGGCCCTGGGGGTTGGTATTCTAGTTGTTTACTTAGCTCTGGTCATTCTGAATGCCTATTCTTCCATTCTTCTTCTTATCTCTCAAGCTGTAACCTCTCCATCTGTTCAGTAAGCACTAACAATTTTCAGCCTTATCTTTTAAGACCATCTTCAGAAGCAGTTTTGCAATTGTTTTCTGAAAAGGACTTGGCACTTAGAAAGTCCAGGTGCAAAACCGTTTAACTGAGACTTCAGGGGAGAGCATAGAGAAATGAACTAAAGTATACTGTTGCTATTTTCTTTTTCTTGTGTAGAGATCTTCTTGGTATTTTAACTGAGCCTTAATCCCCTCCACCCACAAAAAGGCAACATTTATTTATATTTGCTTCAGGTAAGGCTCACATCTGAATTTACTCCACCAATATCAATGTAAACAGAACACTATTAAAGGAGGAATAAATGACCTTTAATATGAGTATCTTTGCAAGCAGCAGATGTAATTTACAATAAATATATAATAAAGATGAATGAACATAGGTCTTCTTTCCTATTTTCAGATGGAATTCTGAAACTGGATTAACTCCTTTGGGATGGACTTTTTATTTGCTTTTCTGAATATACTTCCTAGCAGGCTTAACCCACCAACGCAATCTAGGTTTGTTCTGCAAAACTATAAATATACTATAATTAACATACAGCATAATCAATCATCTGTCTTATTGCTGGGTGTCTTACATACTTTAACTTGTCTGAAGGAAGGAGACTGTAACAGCAAAGGACACTGTTATCCAGATCACCATCTTTCCACTGATGGGTGCCATAAATTATAGCAAATGGGAGGAACAAGAGCTGCTCAAAATTCCTCTAAATCTTACGAGAATTATGGCATTTCCAAGTATGTCTGTATTCTGAACTGGTATGAAGAAAATCTAAAATTACCTTGTAAAGGAGTTATATGTCAGTTTAGATAAATGTCTAAAACAGTGGCTCACCAAAATCCCATAAAGAAGTGGTAATGGGAAAACAAGGAAGATTTTTCCATATGGATTAAAATGGTTAAATAAAGGAAATTCAGAGTAGAAATATATGTTTGATTTTAAGTGGAATGAGATCATTACTGAAGTTCCACAGAGATCTTTGCTTAGGCCTGTGTTGTTCAAGAAAGAAATAAATTATTAGAGAAAGGGGGTGTATGCTCATGGGAAAAAAAATCCTACTCTATTGCAAACTGATGGCCTCTAAACTGACTATTACTAAAGAATTAAATCCTAGGCCAAAATAGAAAACATCATAAGAACAGCAGCTCAAGACCTGGTCCTGGTCAAAAAGCCAAACTGAACATTTCAAGATGCTTGGGAAAGTGAGGGAAGAAGAAGAACCTCTACACTGCTGTGTGACTTCATCCGGGGCTCTGAATGTGACAGCAAGAGAAAAGGCAGCAGCTGACCACAAGGACTCCCACACCCTCCCAGCCACATGACATTCTTCAGAAATGTAATTTGTCTTCAGCCACTGACATTTGTAAACAACTCATGACATTCAGGAGAACAATCACAAGAGTCATAATCTTGGCTTTCCTGTTCACTCAAATGAGTGAAGATCCATACTGATTGGGGAAAAGTCATACTGAGAAGTAAACAAGAAAACAAGGACAGAGAGGCCCTGCAGAGAGACCTTGACAAATCAGAGAGATGGACAATCAGCAACTGTAGGAAGTTTAACAAGGACAAATGCCAGATTCTGCACCTGGGACAGGGCATAGAGTTGAGTTTAGGGCAATAGCTTGGGTAGGAGAAAGCCTGAATACAGAAGGGGAAGCTGGGGATTCAGCTAAAGCGTGCAGTGGAGACTCCATAGAGAAGGTAGATCTAGTGTGCTCCTCAGTTATATAGTCTGCTTTTGGGCCTGGGATATCTAAATTTTGCTGTTTTGCACCATGGAGATACCAGTCACAGATATTTTCAGAGTGTGTCCTGTTGTTGCTTTTGCAGTGAATTTGAACTCTAGTCTAAATATAGAGTCCTGTGTGTTGATTGTAATATAGTCAGGTCTGTCATGGTCCTGCCCTTGAACTCTTTCAACTGATCTCCCGTTCTCTCACCAGCTGAGTGTTTCCACCTCAAGCACTGAAGCTCATCTGACTCCATGTTGCACTGGGTTTGGGAAGAAAAGGGAAAAGCACTGAAGTGAGTAGAAAAACAGAATGGTGGGTTTCCTTTTAATTTTATTTTTTAAAATCTCTTTTAACATTCTGAAACCATGGTGTTTTCTCAGGCAAGCAACTTGCCAGCATAATGGAAGAAAAATAAAAAGTGGGTCATTGACAAAATCATTGTGGGGCAGGAGTATAACAGGTATGGTTTAGATGGGGTTTTTTTGCCAGGGACCTGCAACCTTTACCTCTTACAGCTCAGGAAGGGTTCACAGTAACACAATAATTTGGATTAGGCTTTCACTTGCCTTGTTCCCATTTACTGTGCTTCGGTTTGCATTGCAGAGAAGTCTTCATGCCCAAGCCATATTCAGGTTAGATGAAATTGATATTGCACTCCCAATGCACTGCAACCATGGAAGGACAGTCAGCTGACATAAGTGGACTAGACCTAGTCTAAAACCCTCCCACTAAACCAAACCAGAAACTCCCTCCCATCTGCATGCCATGGGCACCAGTTCTTCAGCACCAACTATTTGGCTTTGCAGGGCTGCTCCTCTTGTGCTGTGTCATCGAAGAGCTTCATCCTTTGGAGAACTTAGAGTTCTGGTCCGGGAGATTTTTATTTCCAGTTTCATTCGTTAGCCTTCTGGAGACGATCAGTGCTCTGAGGAAGAGCTATCCCATACAAAGAGCTATCAATTTCTTTATCCCAGGAAGTTATTACTAAATGGCCCACACAAATATTCAGCAAAGATATGAGCCAGGCCATTTAAAACAGTAAGGCTTCAACAATAATACAGATTGTGAGATTAAGACCTTATTTTTTAATTGGATTTTGACTCTCCTTGATGTATGTTACACTAAAAAAAATTAAACAGTTAAGAAAAAAGAAGAAAATGTAGAATACTTATTTTGCATGTGTTTCTAGTACCTCATTTTCAAAGTATTGTGAGGTTTATGACAAAATCTCAAGATCTAGCAGTGCTGTTTTAAAAGAAAATCAAGTTTCTAGAACAATAAATAAACAGACATAACTTTGTAAAAAAGTACATAATAGTCAGAAGTTATGGTAGTTACAGTGATTAATCATTTTCCCCCATTCCACTGCCAGCACTGAAATAGCGCTGAAGTCAATGATTGCTCGCTCTGAATAGTGGACCTTAATTATTCAAAATACTTTTTTTCTGAGTTTGTTTTATCTGTGTCTTCCACCAGTCTGGACACTGCTGCAACCAAAACACACACATGCACACACATATATATGATAAGAAAACAGGACTAACTCATTATCTGTCTTCTAGTAGCAAATTTGTGCTAACTTCTCTGTTTATCTTAAACACGTCTTCCTTACTCTCCAGCCTTGCAATGTAAGATTGCAGTCACATACACAGCACCTGAGTCTAATGAGTTTACTGGGTACTAACCAGAGGAACAGTAATTCAAAGCAGATGTTAACTGACACTGATTATATTGTTCTAACAGTGTGATCTAAAAAGGCACCTGATTATTGTAGATCTATTATCCATATCCTCAGATGTGCTCTTAGATGTTAAAAGTCTGTAGTATTCTGAAAGCTTGCCTTAAGTCAAACAGAGACTATAAAAAAGCGTAAAAACCCATGTTACTTCTTTATGTTGTAAGGGAACACCATTTAACTGATATAATCTTTGTATCTGCTGTCCTTCCTCTCTCCTGGGAAAAGAAACAAATTTTTATTCCTACCCCATGGTTTGTTTCAGTTGCCTGTATTGTCAGCAAGTATTTGCTTTGCCTGCAAACACACTGTACTTTGGTCTCAGCCAGTTTTTAGGTTATTTTTCCAACATAAACACTTAGGGCATGACTCTTTGTTGCACTCTGTGTTTTGTTTATTGACTCATTTGCACTTGAAATGTGTTCTTGGAGAGACTTCTATTTTGGTATATTAGTTCAAAACTGTTCCCAGTCAGATCATTTTAACTTATGCAGTAATTACTATATATGTGTTCAAAGACAGGTATTGAGGATTTTCTTTTCTTTTTGTTGATGTAAGTTCACTGAGTAAATTAGTACAGAGTTACAGAGCTTTCTGGGATTTCTTTTTTTTCTCCTGTTTAAACATTTTTTAGAGTGTATATATAAATTATTTTGATCTCCTCCTCTGGATGATCCCATACAAGTGTGAATAGTTATAAAAGGTTGATAAAGTATACTTCTGTTAAGACATGTTGAACCGATTTGCAAAAGAGAAGAGTTTGAACAATTCATCAAAAGATTTGATATTTCTCTTGCTTCCTTACCAAAGTTCTTCATCCTGCCTAATTGTTCAGAGAAGAGCTGCCTGATTTTCCCAGCAGTACACTGTTAGACAAGACATTAGACATCTCCCAGAGGTAATGTCTGTAAGTCTGTCTGCAGAGAAGCATCTTTAAAAACAAGACTATTTGGTGCTGAGAAATATTTCTAAGAAGCTGTTTGTTTTTCTGAAGTTTTGCTTTCCTACATGAATCACTGGAGACCAGTCAGATAACAGAAGAGAAAGCTTTTTCATCCCTAGACAACTCTTTAAAGAGGTGGATGGGAATTTGGTCACATGATGGGTTCCACTGAAGGAAGATGTACAATTAAATCTATGTGTTATTTAATCAGTGGTTTTTGACCTTTGCCAGTTTGTGAAGTTGTAAACATTTTCTGTGGAAGATGTGGTCTCTTCAGAAATTTCACTAATGTGGGTATTTCCATGCATATCTGAAGGTGTTTTTCATCATCAGCTTTCCCATTTGCATTAGAGATTGTGTGTGAGCCACTTTAGCCATCTACAGGCCATTCTCCAGAGGAGTTTCATGAACATTTTCTCTGTATCATAATTCTGTGCAGCTTGCAAACAAAAAAGTGAAAAAATTTAAAAAATCTCGCTCATTTAGCCCTAGATGTCAGTTTCCTGTAGCACTAAGCCAGTATGAGTTACAAGCAAGGCAGAACTTTTTTTCTATATTACTCAAGACTTGTGAAAGAAAAGAACCTGTAGGGCCTCAACCAAAATATACTGAAACACCTGTGATATGTTTTGTCAAGAAAAACTTTCTTGGTCCTCTTGCTGAATAAAAATTGAATAAAAAGAAAATACTTCTCTTCAGCTAGATTTATTTTTATTAAAAACATGGTCTGTCCTCTGGCTACAGATTCTGCTGCTATAATAACTGTACCCTCTGTTCTCATCATGACAATTAGACTTCATGAAAACCTTTCAGACCCTGATGAAGTCTTCTCACCAGAAGAGGAGAACTTTAATGTTTACTCAGGACTGCTGAGGAATTTTGCTTCTTGAATGACTCCATTAGGCAGCTTTCCTGGTTAATCAGCACTTGAAGTACCTTAACTCATTGTGGCTTCCCAGTAAAGAAGGGATTTCAGAGGTACTTCTTCCACCATAGAATGATGCAGAATTGTCTGTTATATCTCACATCTTCTGCTGTGCCTGTAAGAGCTGGTGTAACACAGAGCTGAATTGATTTTGTGTTTGGCAAAATGCATTGGGAGTCTTCTGTGTGAAAGTTGCTCTCCAACAGCAGCCCCAGCTGCTGTACATAATTTTCTCCTTACTCTCATTAGAATAACTTATCTAGTTGGAAGTATAGCGAGAATGAATTTAGGTCATTCAGAATGCCTGGGCTGGCATTTGGCCAGGACGTGAGACTTAACAACACGGGACTTGAAAAATACATTAGTGATGTTCCTTTATTTCCTTTCATTGTTATAAAGAAATTGCTGTTTCAGTAGTGACTGCTGCAGGTGACTGCACATCTGACATTTCCCTTATGATACAGTATAGCTTTGTCTGTATTTCTACATTGCTGGGGAGGAGATGGGTCACTCTGGGTTTTTTTAATCACTGATTGAAGAAGTTTGAAATGTGGATGGGCTACAGCTAAAGGTAAGAAAGGAAAGATTACTGAAATAAGAGCTCCAGCTGTGATGAAGAAAAGAACTGTCAAATGAAGTATCGCTGCTTCATGTATGGATGGGTTTGCTCTGGGGTGACAGGGCTTAGCCATTTATCTGCACATAGCTAAGTGTAACATGAATTTAGAGCTGAAGTCAGTCAGCACCACTGCATGCTAGCATGCTCCCTTTGAAAAAGGAAACACTGAAAACTTGGGTATTAGGATACTGTTAGAGGTTAAGATTTGGAAGATCTAAATTCTGTCTTGCACCAGAAGTTCTCTGTGTGATTGTAGTCAAAGCACATTAAAACTTGAAGATGTGGATTTTGGAAAGGAGCCAGACACCTAAAAGTGATTTTCTGTGCCATGGAGATATTGCAGTGCTCAAGCACACTTTGCAGACTTGAACATCAATCTCTCTGCTCCATAGTGTCTGCTCCTTGCAAAACTCTAAGTAGTCCCTCTGCACCAAGGAAGTGTGGTGAGAGCAAGTGCCACAGGTCAGAGCTACCCCGGTCCCTGTATAAATACTGTGTTTGAGACAAGTGGATAAAGACAATGATTCAAACAGAAAGTCTGTTTAGTGTTGTGGACATTCCTTAAAAACAAATATGTTTTGCACTTTCTGGTAGCTGATCCATATACAGGATGAAAGCCTAGTCCTGCTTCCAGAAAACAGGATGACATCTGTCTTGTTTGACTCAGCTGACAATGCAAGTTGTCCTTTCTAAACTGCAGATTTTGTGTGTAGTCAGGGAAGAGGGCAAGGTCCTCTAGGAGTCAGCTCATACCATCTTAAAATGGGTGTTTGAGCCAGAGCAGGCTGAGGACTAGCCCTTTTGAGGAGTCTGTCTCTTTTCACAAGATAAGGAGGAGGATCTCTGGATATCTAGCTTAGCCAAGGCACCTACCTGCTTGATGGCTACATAAGATTAAATGAATCACGCTGTGGACTCCCTCCAGATGACAGAAGACCCTTGACAAAGTTCGAGTGTTTAATCTTTCCTCATGATTCACAGGATATAATGATAATAAAAATCGAGTTCCATAGTAACATTCCTTTTTATAAACCATTCTTACTAGGTAGCCTGTGATGAATCTTTCCTCCTTAGTTCTTGGAATTGTTTCTTTACATGCCATAAATAGAATGAATTCTGTTAAAATCCCAGTCACTAGGAAAGAGAGGCTAATGTGGTTGAACTTTCTACATGTCCATGGACAGTGACAAATCATACCCCTCCTGTGTCAGCTAAGTAATTAAAGTTTGATTGAAATGTTACTTACCTGAAATGAGTCATCTGTGGTTAAGAGAGGAAAGATCAGCAACAAGAAGGTAATGCATGGTTTAATTTGATACTTGGCTAGTTTTACCTAAGCCAAAGCAAAATCAAATGAAGCCACTGTAATGCAAACCACTCTCCAGTTCCAGAGCCATGCATACATCCTTACATTGTCACTTCTGCTAACAGCCGAAGCCAGAAAGGCACGTGTTGATGCTGAACTCCTCAGCAACACAAGGCTTGATCATTTGTCTCAATTTTCACACTGTAGCAAATCTTCCACTCTGGGAAACCAAGACAGGTTTTTCCAAAGCAAAAATCTTAAACTGTATGCCACAGCTTGAATGACCTGAAGGACTCTTTTATACAGACTATAATTTGAACAGTTGATGAAGGCTTATTTGCTGTCACTGGCATGAAGCATATCCAGTGCTGCAATTCTATTTGTGGGAGAAATACTGCACTTGCAGTAACTACTATGGCAGAAAGACTGGGACATATTTTATACACACTGCTACTCTTCCTTATATTTAGTAACTTTTTCAGATCTCTAGTGAAAATATATGTAAAATAAGCATATCATATTTAATGATAATCTAATGAATTACTTTAACATCACAACAAAATTAATCACAGACAAGGACATCTGTAGGTCATTAAGAAAACTGAAACTGATGCATGAAGTTCCCCACCTTTTCAGTCATTCTCTTCCATATTCTCTATTAATATGTAAATCAGTGAATATATGTGTCTAATGTGGGGACATCTTGATCCCTTTAAATACAAGATGTGTGAAGCTTTTATCTGTATTCCTTAAAAGAGAAAAAAAAAAAGGAAGAGGGAAGTGATGCAGATGGATCAATATAAACATATATGACAGTAGCTTGGAGCTGCATGCAGTAGCCTAAGTAAACAGAGTGACAGGACGGCTTTTCAAAACAAGCTTGTCATGTTTATGCTTGTTATCAGCTTTCCTGACAACGATTTTCCCATCAGCTAACTACAGACTTAATTAGGGCATTAACACAGTCCTGCCCCCACACCTCCTGCCTTTCCCCAGCTAAGCACTGGGTCATTACTGGGAGGAGAGAACACAAGCAAGGAAATGGGAAAGAAAGAAAGGAAGGAAGAGAGAGAGAGAGAGGAGAGAAATAAGGAAAAAAATGTAAATAAATAAGGAGTGGAGGAACAAAAACAAAGCCTAATTTTGATTACATTGCACAAGGTGGAAGAGGAACCACCACTGCTTTTCCATGTTTTTTTACCAGATTTTGCAAGACAGTTTATAGGAACATGCAGGCCAGGCTACTCCACTGAGAGAAATGAGACTAATTTCTGTGATTTCCACTTGCAAGTGTTTGCAAATGCAATAAATCTGAACTCCATCATCTGTTAAAATACATCCCTCACCCTCATTCAGAGCAGCTACTCTGCGTAATAAAGATTCTTCCTATGCAGAAGACACTACATCGCAAGTTGTAAGATGCTTTTGGCAAGCTGTGCTTTTGGGAAATAGAGATGCTAATTGCTCACATGGAGCTTGTACAATGGCTTCACAGCAATTAAAAGAATGTGGTGCATTTTGCAGTATCCAGTCCCTGTGGGTAATTCACATGCCTGATACCCAGAGTAGAGCTCCATGGCAGATACCAATAGCAACTGCAGTGACCTTGAGCATTTCCATCACAGTGTCATTTTTCATAAAGACAGATTATCAAATAATACTACATTTAAACATCTGTGATTTTGCAACTAGCAAAAAACCTGAATTTCCTGTTTTTCTTTATTATTTCAACAATTTCCTGTCATTCGTCATCTCCAGTATATGTGCTAGGTCACGTCTTGGCAGCAGGAAATTTTGCCTTGCTAGTCTTTCCCCCCATTCACTGACATGAGATGTTTCCAATTAAGCCAAATTAATTGTAGCTCACTGCCTTTGACCTGTCAGAATTACCTGGTCAGTGGAAGCACTCATAGATTCAGATCTCTGCTTCAGTTGTACTACTGAAGTGCACGGCTGAAGGTCAATGCTATGACAACCTATTGAATGCAGTGTCAAGAGGAGCCTGGAGATGGTGGTACCTAAATCCAAGACTGAACTGCAGCACAGATGTCTCTGCAATGCTCATAGGCAAATGTTATATCCACAGGGTGGCTGCCAGGCAAACGAGTACAATGGTTTCCATTTGAGTAACCAGGAGGTGTTAAGCAGCAGCTATTAGAAATCCAGGGCTTTTTAAATCCACATGTCCAGATGATTTTTTTTTTTCCCCCTAGAGGAACTCTTGGAATAGTTGTTCATATCTGGTGTGATTTTGGAAAAGGCCTAGGAACCTTCTGAAGAAGAAGTGTGAAAGTCTTTAAAAAAGTAAAGGGAATATGTATGGTGCTCTAGATGTACGTCAGTCTAGGACAGAAAAATGAAATAGACAATCTCAATTGACATTAAGAAGGGTAATAGAGAATAAATAAACTAGTACCAACAAATACATGGAATATGGAAAATAAAGCTTATTCTTTCTTCTCAGGCTAGTTCACTTGACATAGACAATAGCTTCAATGTAATAGATTTCTGTAAAATACTGATGTTGCACTGCTTTTTGATTTAAAACCTAGATAAGATAAAATTGGTATCACAGAACCAAAATCTGGAGGCATATCAAATCTCAAAATATAACTGTAAACAGGGAACCATCAATGAACAGCTGCAGGGTTCTGAGGAGATCATTGTTTTTCTTACAATGTTTAGTGTTTTTATAAAGAAACTGGAAGTGCAAAAACAATTACTGACTGAGCATACAAAAGTACAAAGATCAAGGGAAGAATGATAAAGTAAAAAAAGAATCAGTCACTGTCAGAGAAAAAACAAGCCAGTATTTGATTTAGGTAGGTCAAATAGGAAAAAATATGGTAGCAAGAAAGCAGATACATCATATTGATAAGAAGAACCCGAAACTGACAAGAAGGTTAAGATGAGCAGAATAATATATTTGGTTTTGCTAGTATTATGATTATAACTTTTGTTTAATGTAGTGCCTAGGAGTACCTGCCTTCAGGAAGAACTGTGATGCTGCAGAGGTACAGAAAAAAGCGTGACTTCTATCTTACGGAAGGTGCCAGTGCAATTTTTCATCCAATTGTGTGTGCCATTTCTGCATGTATAAAAGGGATGTTTTTGAATGGGAATGGGGAAGCACCCAACCTGCATGCTACAGTGACAGACAGATGTATAGAAATGCATTGAAGCTATAGATGTGATTAAAGGACTGGAAAAACTGCCTTATATGAGCTGCTCATGGTGTTCAACCCGAGTAAGATGTCCAAAAGAGTCTATGAGCATCTTCCTTATACTTTGTAAATTTTGAATGGTTGAAAAGCTGATTGTAGAAGGCTTTTCCAGTCTTTAAAACTAATTAAATATAGTTACACTTGATAAAGGCTCTTCTTTTTAACAGCACTGCTATAACTCACAATGTGTAAGGGGTGAATCAAGGCTAGTTGTTTTTTTAAGTATATGCTCTAGTTAAAAAAAGATTAATTCAGAGAAGGCATTTGGCTTATGTTGCTTAGGAGATCAGGCCACATAATTTTTGGCTTTATTTATCTATGAATCTAGGAAATCTATTATCATATTCTTTAATCTCATTCTCTTTGCCAGAAGACCCAAAGAAGAAGAATAACAACATAAAGCTACTCTTGTACTTAGGGATTTGAAATTTTAATGGACTTTGATCTAAGCATCTTGCCTCTTAGGGTAACCACGACAAAAGAGGTGATAGCATCCTGCTCTGTTTGCTCTTGTTAGTTGCATATACTTAAGACAAAAATGCGAGGTAATTCAATGACATTCTTCCCACAGTGTATATCAGAATGACTCTGGGTACCAGATATTTTTGATTGTTGTCATTGGCTTTCACAGTACTCTCCCAGCTGAGAAGGCCCCAGTGAAATTATATGTTCTTTTAAGATGGTTCACTTAGCTAAAAGAAGGCTGAAAATACCACATGGAGTTTCAGCTGCATAATTTCCAGTGATTATTGTGGGACCCTGTGTTCCTGGGCCTTGGGCAATGCTTTGAAAATGAAGGGGCTATTGCCCAATCTTTATATCTCTGAAAGGAGATAAAATTAGAGCAGTTCTTAAAGTAAGCCCTGCAGGTTTACTGAGCAGCTGCCTTCAAAGGAAATTTCCTTGTCTCGATAAACAAGAAAACAGAAACACCTGGGCCTGAATACATCAGTCCTATTTTTGGGAATATTACCTTTTAAAAATCAGATGGCTGAAAACAAGGAAATGTTACCATCAATGAGAAAATACTATTTATCTGTATATGCTTTGTTCTGTAGTGATATTAAGTAATTTTGCTTATATAATTCCATTAACCCAGAGTAAAAGCATCAAGATTTTATGAGTAGCTGAGTTGCCTCAGACAAAGCATCGTAGTTTACAGCTCCACTTTGATTCTATGGATGTTCCAAAGACACCAAGTTCTCTGAAAATGACTTTATTTTTTAAAATACTAAGGGAAATTCTCAGTAATTGGAATAAACTGTGATGTAATCATAAATCATATACAATCCACTTGAAAATTTAGTATAGGTTGATTTTGTTCAAACATAGTGTAGGTAGTGTCTACCGCTCAATAGAGACTGTTACAGTGGAAATGTGTCTTTTTCAGGAGTGATTAAATTGCAGACTATGTAGACTAATCTAACACAGAATGGTGTATGAGCTGAGGGTTAGGGTTAGGGTTGATGATGAAAGCACATTTTTTTGCTCTTTGATTCACTTTTCTGTCACTCCAAAACTGCTTTTAGTATGCATTGTGTTTCTGAATGCAAGGTCTTGGTTTTATCTACTGCCAATCAACCCAAGAAGGCCAGGTTTATATTTGGATAGGAATTCAGGTAAGGAAATGAAACAGCTCCTTTCAAAAATTTGTTCCCTGGGAGCGGTTTAACTAATGTCAATTACAACATGAAAGATCAGGTCCTTTTGTGGATAGATCTTCTCTGTGCAGAACAATGGTCAACTTGTAATTATTTTAATAGTGTCAGTCAGCACCTCTAAGTGTTCTTTGCTGGTCATGGTGGGGATGCTTGTCAAGTCTGAAGCCACAGGCAAATTAAGAAAATTGCTCATTTGCTCATTAGCTGCAGTACACGAACTTGAATATTTCTTTGCTCTAGACATAACGAGCTTTCTGATTAATGAACAATTCCTCTTTTTGATTTTATTTAAGGTGTACTTACTGCCAGGAGCCTAGTGGGAATAGAGGGAATTAGGATAGAAGACTGTAGTGAGATTTCAGTACATACATAAAAAGAAGTGTCCATAAGCATCTCTGAAGTCTAAGTCAGAAGAAATGAGCCAAATCTTTTGTCATGAAGGCTGATACTTAAAGTCTGCAACATCCACATGACATTTGCTTTCTCTCCTTTCAGCTGTGATTTGGGAGCTAATGTGATACAGCTAGGCGATTTTAACACTAAATTCTTCCAAACTGCCAAATTAAATGTCTAACATCTGACAAGATGTGGAAAAATTGGCTATATCTATATGCAAGCAGTCTTAGAAAACATCACAGACTTTTGCTCTTCCTCATCTGGTCACCTGGAAAATACTAAATTGAGCAGCAAGAAAGTGTTTTTAGAAGGCATAAGTATTTCAGCACTTCCAACAGTAGACTGAAGGCTGTTGTTCAATCTGATCCTCATGGCTTTATCAGTGTAACAGAATGATGCTGATTTATATCATCTGAAAGGTGTCTAGAGGGACTGAAATATGTCATCTCGCCAACACTATCACTCCAAAAAAGAAGAGTGATAACATCTCAGTACCATTTCTGTGAATGCTTGTTTTTTGCTCTCTCTATAGAAAGAACAAGCCTGAGGACTCAAAGCAAGCCAATGGCCATAGAGAATTAATGCTAAAAGCTAACCCCAGATGACAATTATCTTTCTCCCCTGTATCACACTTCCTGGTTGGCAGTGAGTTTTCATGTATCACTGTCTTTAATCTCGAATATTGCAACCGGCCTGGGAATCAGGATTGTTAGTCTGCTGATTCATTGTAGCTTTGCGTGAACCACTGAGCTAAAACTTCAAAAGTGTCGTGTATGTCTGGTGCTGCCTTAGCCATTGCAGACCCCTCTGGCCTTATGCTAAGGCACTGGGTCTCAGGGATGAAGAGGGAATCTTAACAGCATTTGCTAACAAAGATTTTATGGTGCTGCTCCTCTCTGTTGAAAGTGAAGCCTCTCCTCCCTTCTCTGTGTGGGTCAGGGGAATGAAGGGGCAGACAAATCCTGCTCTCTGCCCTTCTCCCTCCACTGGCCCTTACAGACTTATTGAAAGTTTTTGGTCTGTAAAGCAATAGGTTCTGTGATCCAAGCAGTGATACCCGGTGTGTCTCTAGCTCTCTAGACTGGAGTTAGTTGTCAGCTGTCCCAAACCTGACTGGCACAGTGTTATCTTGATTTCATTTCAAAACAGGGATATAAATGACAATGAACATAGAAATTATGACCATAATAAAATTGAAATAATAATAATAATAACAACAATAAAAGTAACCATAGTAATAAAATAGTAATAGTAGTGTGTCGGGCTCACACAGTGAATGATTTTACTATATTTAAATGAGCAGAAAATGAATCATCTCTACTATGTTAATCAAACACACAGTAACTGTGTGTACTTCCCTTTTCTTCTGCTGTTTCACTCTGAACAGCCACTTTCCCTGAGCTGTTGTCCAGTATTTGCTGCCTCCTTTCCCATCTCTTCCAATGTTCCTGACCATCTCAGCCCAGTTGCTTCAGGATGGTTGCTCAGTCCATTGCCCAAGCCCCCAGTAACCAGCCTGCACTTGAGCAGCACCGGAGCTGCCAGTGGGAGCAGTAGGGCTTTGGGGAGGCTGCCCTTCGGGGGCCTAAGGAAAAGGAACACCAATCTGATTATTTAGGCAAGCTTACTTCTTGTGCAGAGGGAAGATATGGATGAGTTCTAACAGGTAGCTAATGCTACAATGACTTTAGAAATTCAGACTGTCTTAACTCTGAATGTATGAGAGCCTTACCAGCGAGTGATGTTCAATCTTGTCTAAGAGTAACAAGTGGGCAATGCCACGACTGTCCTAGTGCCTCCCTGTAAAGTTATCTCTGCAATATTTTGGCAGTGGCTTCAAATTGCAGACAATCACAGTGCAAAAGTCTCTACCTCCGCAAAAGTCGATTCCTAAATTCCAAATAACTCTTATTTTGAGAGGTCTTTTCCAAGTTACCTTAAAGCTAATTTATCTTTCCTTGAAGGCTGAATGGTTGAATCAACCCTGAAGTGATTGGTACCCAGATGTGTTCAGCGCAGGGGTAAATAAACAGTGTTTTATCAAGAGGTCTGTCTTTCAAAGGATTTAATCAAGTAAATGCTATAATGAATAATAACTTTATATTCTACCAAAACCGCCTACTGCCTTTATTTCAGTAAGTTAATTACTTTGATTAACGCGTGGATAAGTAAAAAGAAAATAAAATTGCAAAGGAAAGTCTTATATTTAGGAATGTGCAACTCCAAAAGAGTTATGATCTTAGACTGGATCAGGCTAATCTCTAGTTTAGAAATTATTATGTTTGCAAATAGTAATGTCATGTGCTGGTGATAAATCATCTAAATTTTAACCTCTCAACAGAAGGAATGTTATTAACAGTTACTCAACTTAAGAGGAGAAAAAATCTGCCCCCTCCACTCCCATTAGCTAAAATGAATTACCCCCCAATTTTTCAAAGTATTAACTAAGTATGTGTCTTTTGTTTCTCAGGGGGAACTCACTTTTCTAAGTGTCAGGAGAAAACAATTTTGGCCTTTTCTTTTGCATCTGGAAGTTTTGCATAACTGGATATTTGGTGCTTTGAAGGTAGTTTATGGCTGCAAGCCAACCTAACAGCTTGATACTGCCACAGAAGAAGGTCTCACTCCCTTCTCCTCCCCACTCTGGGCCTTCCTTTCTTGCCCCACCCTCTCAGAGTCCTGTCCCCACTACTTTGGCTCACTCTTTGCCTCTTTTCTTGAGTCAACTCAACCACTTAACTCAGAGAATTATCCACTTTCTGGTTATTTTCTTCCAGGTCAGGGAGGTGAATTGACTGACGGTGACATTTGAAGACCACTGTGGTCAGCAAAGAGTAGAGTGGCAATAGCAAATAGGCAGGAACATACTTGGAACACAAATGTGGGAGGAGGTGGGATCTACACTTTCTTTGGAAATGATCTGTGAGATCCATCTACCACATCTTGTAGAAGTGAACCACGGATTGTCTGCTGCTAGTGAAATGTATGTGATTGCACAAAAACCTGGAAAAATGCCAACATGTTATTGCAGCCATGTTTTACTCTCTTCCATTTAGATTCCCTCTATCTCCTCATACAAGGAGTGGAAAGTCAGACCAACTCTTCTAGACAGTTAACTCCATTTGAGAATCTTAGGTGGTGCTTGAAGGGATAAGGAATTTCAGAAGAGGACTCAAATTGATAAATATATGAGCAATTATTGTTACCCAAGGTCTGGGGTAGTTTTAAGTTTGGATACACACATACGCATCAAAAGTACAACAAATAACTGTAATCCATCATCAGTGGAAGAGATAAATACCTCAACCAAATATATCAAAGATGTTCACCATATATGAGTCTATGCAACTGAATCTTCTGTATGTTTTACACCAGAAGATCTGGCCAGAAAGTGGGATTCAGCCTTCAGTTCTGTTCTGTTTGTTTTGGCTAATACTTCCCACTCTCCCTGATTTGCTAGGCTTTCTTGTTGCACTGTAAAACAGATTAATGAACAACTTGTAATTAAAAGAAAAATGGTCCTCTTGTCTTCATTTATGCATTTATTAATGAATGAGAATGATGTGAAGTATATCAAAACCATGAATAGTTTTGCTCATGCATTTTCTAAAAACTGTTTTATCATGACTTGTGAACATCTTTGTACAAAATACGACAAAGAATACTTGTTGCACTCTCTAATAGAAGCAGCAAGGTTGTGTTATAGAAATTGCAGCATCCTTGATGAGGCGTGGAATCTATATATCTGCAATGCTAAACTTTGATCTCACCCTTCTTTGCTGTGCAAAGGCGTGTCCCTGTTTATCATAGCATTAGCTTGTGTTCCACAAGGGAGATTTCCTCACAGTATGTGATCATTTGGTTGGTACACTTGGACCATATTCAGCTGTTGGCTGACTGCTGAAAGAGAGAGCAAAGGAGCTTCCCTGTGAGCACCTTCTGATATGACACATTGTCCTGTGCTGAGACGTAATTGTGACTAAAAGCCTGTGCCGTGGCACTCAGCATACAATCTTGTTTGTCCTTGATTATGTTACAGGTATCTGCTGTCGCAGAACAGTAAAATGGCTAGAAAGAAGTACAAAGAGTAGGGCAAGTCAAAGAAAGACTGTGTAAACATAACAGTTGTGGATGATGTGATATTAAAAAGAGCCAATGTATGATAGTCATTGAATATTTTTACACATGAAGGTTCTTATGTGTTATCCAAAAAATTTTCTACATTATTTTTTCCTACATCATCTTGTCTTCCTGTTTCCCTGTTAAAGTTTTCTTCCTTATTTTTCTTCAGTTTTGAGTTCTTTCAAGTGCATCTTCAAGCACAGACCGAGCAGAGTATCTTTCTTGAGGTCTTTAGTGTCATTACAGGAAAATTTTCATCTGAACATGGACCTCAATTTCCTGTTAAATGTCAGTGGGTCTGTAAAGGCCTTTTGAAAATAGTTTGTATTGTATTTGAAGGGTGTGGGGGGGGATTGGGGAAGTAAGATCTCTGATTTTGAGCTACTCTATTTGGTGCCTCTCAGTCTGAGATGGATTTAAACCACCAAGAAAGCCGTTACTGTCCCAACATTTGAGGACAGAAATAAGCTTGAAAAGGAAAGACTGGATTTGGCTCTGAAGAACTCAAAATTATATTCTATGTACAGTTTATTGTTATAGTGCTTATTTTAAGAATGCTTTTGAACTCAATTCTGTTAACATAAAGCCTACAGACTTAAGTCCATGCATAAAGTGTAGTAGGAAAAAAAAATTCAAGGTTCTTAACATGTACCTTGCTCTGTAATTTTCAGATATTTTTGCAATGTTCCTTGACCAGAGGGCATGTGAGGGAATTAAATGATTATTCTCTGAGTTTTCCTTACTATATTTTATTTTTCCGCTGTTAAGTAATTGAGAAAAAGAAAAAAGATTATTAATTTTTATAGTGTCTTTTGGAAGAAATCAGAAAATGGTTTGTAAATATCATAAATAACTCAATTGTGTATCAACCATCGTTGATTCTTAAAATAGGTGCATGAAAAGACTTAAAAATACTACTAACAAATTTAAATTTAGGAATCATAACCATAATACTTCTGAAGCTATGCAAACATCTAATTACTCATTCTATAATTACCTTATTTGGAAACTGGCCAGGACACCATGGCTGATATTACATCTCTCTTGAAAGACTCCAAGACATCTGTTTATGTCACAAGTGAAAAACACTGTTTCTTCCTAAGATTAAAATTTCTTTTTGTCTATGTTTTTAAAGCTTGTTCGAACTGCTGCTCAACCATAAACCTGCTGCTTTGAACAAATATCTAAGGACACTTTGTTTCTCCCATGACAAGTGTCCTGAAATGTTGCTTAGTTCTATCACAGACCAATGTCCAGGCAGCCCTTGTGAAATCCCTTTCAGTTTGGAGGAAGGCTGGAAAAGAGTACATAATGGGGAAAAAATACAGGATGTGTTGTTATCTTTGAAAACATGACTTCAAAACCATCCTCCTCAGTATTGTTCATTCTACCTAGAATGCATATGTTCAAATTCAAACTCAAGATAGATTGAAGAAGCAATTTTTTTTCCCAGAAAATTAAAAGGCTTTGTGTACAAAGGAAACCTGTTTCTGCTCTTCTCTGGGACAGAATTCTGCCTTTGTTTGCTTCATATTCTTACAACTGGTTTGCCGGTTCTGGAAAATATGGTTGTAAAATGGAGCCCACTCTTGGCAGTACAACTGGATTAGCCACAAGGAAGAGTGCATAGAACTCTTGGCTATATCACGAGTCCATGCAACTGGGAAGAGGGAAGATCTTTAAACACCAAACTGCTATCTTTTTCTGAGAGAATATTTGCCAGAGGATATTCATCAGTCTGGCAAAAAGTCATGCCCAACACAGAAACTCACGTCCCCATAACAAAGAGATGGTTAATCTCAGCTTCTGTCTGGAGCCACAGTGTCATCATTGTTTTTGGGCACACATATCTTCACTCATGGGGGTGTCCTGGCTGGCACAGGGATATCTGTTGATGATGCTTTGGCTGAGTTGGCTGCTGAAACCTTTGTTTTCCTGGAAGAAGCCTCAAGCCTTGACAAAAATGTAAAGAAAAGAAGGAAAAAGGAGACCCTGGACCTGTTTTTTATCTTTTATACTAAGCTTGACAGAACAGAATGAACTGACTTCCTGATTCATGAAGCATAATTACCCATGGGTAAAGCTTGTCTTACTACAGACTGTGTGATGCACAGCACATACAATTTTACCCACTGCTGTTTTAAAGCTGTGCCAGGGTTTTACAGGGACCTACTCACCTTGTCTGCCAAAGTTGAAGTATTAGGTATATTCTTAGAAATGGATTAATATATGCTTTTAATAATCTGCTTTTCCTTTTTATTCAGTGGCTTTCCTCACAAGTAGTTCTTGTGAGTAGAATAGAGTTGACGTTATTCTATGCAGATGAAATATTGTAATGTACACTGTAAAAAAGCACAGGGTGGTTTCACTAGAAACTGCAGAATTACCATTTGTAGTGTATGACAGCACCACAGATTTTGTCCAGTGCAACTTTTTTTACCAGGGAAGTAATGCAGGGAAAGGTCAAAATGTTTCTTGGCACTTTCACAAGAATGTCCTGTGAATTTCTCTTTTTTGAATTTTCCACCTCTTGCATTCTGTGCATTCTTCTGGATAGTTAGGTCTGAAAGCTGATGGTCTTTGTCACCCTTACTATTTGGTATTCGGTCCTCTCACAAATGCTTTCATGCTCGGGCTATTAGATCAACTGAAGCTGGTTCTAAGAATTCTCTGTCCACCCCACAATGAACAGTTTGTTTCCATTCAAACTAGTAGAAATAAGTATCCGAGGACATGGGAAGATTTTTCGCTGGACAAAGCTTTAATTAACTGTTGCATACATATGGACAGGCTTTGGGAGAAAAATACACTTAGCCAAGAGGATATGTATTTAAAAAGAAAAGTAACAGACTTTAGCTACATGATCTCGCCTAACTATCTAGAAGTTAAAGAGAGACACATTTGAGAGGAGTTTGCTAAGAATTTTAGGTGTCTCTTCTACTATTGACAGGATTCTGTTCTCTTACGCATGGTAACCTGTCTGCCAGCTTTTTCTGCTGCTTTATTGTCGAAAACACACCAGAAAGTTCTTTGATGAAATAAACTAAAATAAAAAATACAGTTTTGGGGGGTTTCTTTCCCTGTAAAAAAGAGTGTTTAACTACCTCTATGCTAATAAACAAACTGGTTAGGCACTGTCCAGTTTCCAAGTCAGTTGGCTTGATACATTTCAAATCACCATAGATATTCACTCCCAGTTCCCCAAAACAGGGTGATTGCATTCAAACTGCCTATCAGGAATGGTCCTGGCCTGTGTTACCTGCTGCTTCTCTACAAAGAGTGACCTGAGAGTTTTGCAGTTGACTCTGATCAAAACCGTGCTCAGGGATTGTACTGGTGATTTAAGAGCTCCTGTAGTAGTGGTTAGCCTCTGTGCTGGCCATGTTTGGTTAGCTAGTAGAGGTGTAGCCCAGGTTTTTTTTTTCCTTGGTCATATATAGTCAAATGCATCCTCAGACACAGAGCTAGAATTGCCCTGACTTTCAGCAGAGCCTGAAAGCAAGCAGAAAAATTTTATTTTTGTGGCCATCGTCATATAGAATTTGTTTACTTGTAGATGCCCTGGCTGTTAAGAAGAATGAGCAAGCATGTCATAAGCAGTCTGCCTGAACAAACGTCATTTTTCATGGTAAATATAGCTAAGGACCATCCTACTCTGTTATAAAATGTTCAAAACTTTTTCAGAGGATATGAAAATTTAGGTAATTTTTATGACTGCTCTAAGCATCCATATTAAATACTTTTTAAAGAAATAAAGAGATTCACTTCTGCAAGAAAGTGCTAATATTTGCAATTATTTTCATTAAAGTAAAAAACAAAAAACCTAAAACCAAGTAATGCCTTCTGTGAAGGCACTCCTCTACTTCCATTTTGGATTGTGACCATTGTTTGGATAGTGAGATGCACCTTTTGATTGTCTATAAAATGAATTTACACAAAAAAGTCCTGCATGTGACAATAATCATTTTTGTAATGGGACTTCTGTGAAACGTAAGTGGTAATAGTTAAAAAAACTTTCCAGAAGGGCTGGCTGCCTCAGTGGGCTGAGGTGTAGGGACAAGTGTGTTCCCCCCAACCCATCTGCCACCTGTCACCTTCTCCCAGGTGACAGGGAGAGGCAGTCTCCAGCTTCTGGGCCTGCACTGTACACAAGGGGAGTGCCAGCTGCTGATGCTCCTCAGCTGCCCAACTTCACATGGACATGGCCACCATAAAAGTAGAATAATTCCTGCCTCTGTTTTGGATCTTGCCTTGTTTACTAGGGACTTTAAAAAGGCAGCCACGTCGCTTTACATTAACTTCTCTGGTCACAAGGGTGTTAAACTTAGATATGTAAAATCTTTTTCTGCTCAGGCTGACATACCAAAACCACTTGATTTTCATAAAGGCCTACTACAGCTAAATGTTGAAAGGTCTTTCTTTTGTTTGATCCCATTGATATCAAGTACTAAAGTAAAATAGCTCGAATAACAGCAGAATTTGACAATAGTAATCACTTCCTCATTGTTTTCCTCTTATCTCTCATTGCCATAAGACATTGATTTTTGTCCATGGTGTAACCTTATTGACTGATGAAATGATGAGAATGTGAGCCAAGGGAACTTTGTAACTAATCACACCTTTTCTTTAGAAGCATTCTTCTGGGGGGAAAAAAAAAGTGGTTTTGCTCACCATAGTCTGAATTTTCTTCACATTATCATTTCCAAAAGTTTGCTTTTCTTCATTAAAAAAGCGTGAAGAATTTCCTCTAATTAGTTTCTAATGGCAAACAACATCTTGACCTCATTTGTCAGAAAATGCAGAGCTGAACTGTATCATTTAACAAGGGAATACCACACATTTATGATTAATGTATGGCACTTTCCATGACCCTATTTGACTCCCTTTGTGAATATTTAATGTATTTAGCATTGTATTTTCAATCTCAGATGACAAAAAAGTCAAGATCTCATAGTATACAGCGCTTTATCTTATCAAATGAGCAATAATAAATGAAAAACAGTGCTTTGAGGTATTTTTACAATAATTACAAAACATAAAATACAATCAAAGTCTGCATAAAAGATATGTATTCCATTTCTTTCTGCTCCTCTTAAATGTAAACAGAAATACCCTGAGGCAAAGGGAAGGTGGAAATGCAGAGAGACATGCATGTAAAAAAGCTGACGGGCTATCCAGACTGAGAAGTTAAGGCACAGGAGAACACACCAAAATCCCACCGGCTGGCAGACTGGGACCAGCAGTATTGGAAAGGTTGACTTGGCTGAATCCAATGTAATTTATCTCCTCAAATGTATTACTAATTTTTCTGCATGTAAAGGATGGGAGCAGCCTCTCCAGAACACAAATCCTGTTGGTGGAAAAACACGGTTACTGTAAGGTCCGAGTATATACCCTTTTGTCTTCTACAGAACACACCATTCTGCAGAAGGGTGATATCACTTCGTAGTCTTCACCTTTGTGCTCCCTGTCCTTCTTGGAACAATGCCATGCACGCCAGTCAGACAAAACTCCCATTGAAAGCCCGGGAATTTTGCTGGAGTCTAACACCAAGAAGCAGCTCTTGTTTTGTCTCAAGGACGAAAGGACAAGGAGGATTCCCACTGGTTTTTATTTAACTTGGGGCCACATTATGATGTTCAGAACTATCCATGTCCTTCTGTAAGCAGCAGGAAGACTTTGCAGTCTGTGTATATTTTTTGGGGTTCTCTCTTCCCTCACTGTGAGCCAGTGTTAGCCAAATGAAATACACATCTTTATAATCAAATAAATAATAATAAGGCTGGTGTATGAGCTAAGAGGTGTCCATATTGTAACTTCAGATTTGCTTTGGAATTTTCTTATTCTGCTCCCTTAATTTGCTTGGGTGGGTCACAGCTTCATACAGTATGATTTTCTTCCATCTTAACTCATCCTGGTTCAAATATATGAGCTCACAATACTCAAACTCAGGTGTGGCCAAATTATAGTATGCTACTATGTCAGTGTAATCTGCTGATAATTAGTAATTTGTGGCTGCATCAGTATAATTTGTCACTTTATATTCATATAAATTGGCCCAAAATTAGTAGTCATCGATATGTGTACACTGTACTTACTACAAATTAGCAAATATAGTGCTTTGCTTGTTTTTATTGTCCGGTTTCCGTGAATACCAAGGCAGAAGCAAGCACAATACTAGAAAGAGGAACTGTGGTTTTGTAGGTGTAAATGACAAAATCCTCAACTATTCTAATAAGAAATTTTTTTTCTTTAAATGTAAATTTAATAAGACGATCTGTTTGTGACAATAATGTTGTTTGTCTACAGATGTGTCTACTTTATATTTTTCTTTTTATCTTTTCTCATCCCTATCAGATACTACTCATTTTAAGGCTAAGTATCTTCTCAAGCTGCAGGTTTATTTAAATTAAGTGGAATAGAAACACATGGATCAGAAAAAACAATCAGCTAAAATAAGTATAATGGTTTGAGAAGGCCACATAATAGCCATAGATTAAATTAATGGTCATTTTAACAATGTGGTATACTCCTGGCATAACATGTCCTTAATCCCAGAGAAGAAAAACTGTCTGCATGCAGACATGGAGAAATGTGAAAGTGTTATTGCAGACTCATTTTCAGCAGCAGTTTGTTACATTTCTACACTTGATTTTTCATGAGTCGTGTTCTGTATTCTGAGATGTGAAATGTGGATTACAGATGCACTGAGAGACTGAAAGATCCGTGAGCAAGCCCCGTGCAACTTGATCCTCATGGCTTTCAGCCGGGTTTAGGGGACAGAGCCTCTGGAGGGTAGTATGGAAAACTGGGATCAGTTTATGTAACAACTTTTACTATAAATGTATTTTTGAGGGACTATGATGGTCCTATAGACTCTAGTTCTGGGCAGATATAATAAACTTCTTCTTAGAAAATGTGTGACACAAAAATTTCTTTTTTTTTTTAAAGAAACAGACACAGTGGACTTTAGAGGTGATATTGGCAGCTACGTTTTTTAAGCCAGCTGTTGAAAAGCCTTTTACTTTATCTGCACTTTTCATTCGGAGCTATTAAAAAAAGTTATCCTTAGTCCTGCACAGTGACTTACAGCTGTGTATAGGCAGCAGTACCTGCTGCCTCAGAGTTTGTATTGTAATGTAGTTTGTGTAATATGCTGAAATGCACAATATAAATTGACAGTAAAGCAACTGTTTCCATGTAGACCCAACATTTAACTGAGATCACTTTGACAGAAGTGAGTGGCCCAAACAATTCCTATTTTTCAAGACTCCTTAGATTAACTTGAGTTTAAATGGTTATAAGTCAGTTTTGTGTTACACTGCAGGAGAAATAACTCCACAGACAACTTCCTCTGAAATAACCTTTTTTCATCTTAGGACAATGCTAGCTGACAATTTTTATTATAGACATGAAGAGAAAAATACCAGGTCAATCTTTAGTTTAGGCCAAGTCTTCCTGGGTGATTAATAGACACTGCAATTTCAGTTATACCAGAACGGTACCAGTGAAGCCCTGGAGTGACAACAGTGTACAGTTAAAGACACATTGCTCCAGAGTATTACATGACTAACACTCAGCACAATATTTGTTCACTTGTCATTTATGTTCCCAAAATGTTTCAGGGAATATCTCGGCATTCAAGCACTTTGCAAGATTTTTAAGAGTTTTCTCACTGAAAACGATTAATTACCTGTTCATGCCTTTGTTTCCAGCTCTCAGAAGGTCATTGCATGGGCTACACAAAACTTCTCTGAGTATGTAAAAAGCTCATGTTACCTTCCTGCTCCTGTGGTCCCATTAACTCTCACAGGAGTGTTCTTAGATGTAGCCTCCACTGACAATAATTTTTGAGCTACGTGTCACTCCATAACATCATAACATCATTTAATATGACATGGTCTTCATAACACTAGTACTAAAGCAACTGAGAATTTATTGAGGCTAATAGAGTTTTTGATTATTGCTTTGAAGTAGTGCCAGAGGCACTAACAAAAAAAATTTCTCATGCTGTTACTCTGCCTATGTAATGTGGTTTACAATTTTTCTGTCCACAAACACCAGTAAGATAGTACAGCATTATTAGCCCTCCTTGTCTGTTTTTTCTTTCCCTTACACATGCTGCTGACAACCTTGAGGCTTTCAGCTTTTTGTGTCTGAGGGCTATTGTACAAGGGTACCTTGCTGTGAATTGTGAGTTTGAGTTTTTTACCTGTCTTACATGCAAACGGCCTCTCTCGAGTAACCAGCACCCATTTGGGCTGATATGATCACAGGACATGGCTGTCTGCCATTAGCTATAAAACTGCCTATAAAGCTAAGTTTCTAGTTTTCTTTTACTATTTTTTACTACTATTATTATTATTATTATCATCATCATCATCATTTCAATGATGATACTTCAATACTAACAGATTTGTCTTATTTCAAATTATTGAGACTTCTCTAAATACTCATGTAGAACCACAGTACCATAGTACAGTAGTACCAGCCACAGAAAGCTGTTTCTGGAATGGAGAAGCAGGTGTAGGAGTGCAAAATAGATAGCGAAATGCACACACTGATCTTCCTGAAAAGCAGCCCAGAAATTCACATCCCTTGGCTTTTTATCATAACATGAGACCTGACTCAGCTTTGGATTTTGTGTTCTTTGATAGTGTTATCATGAAACTGCACTGTCTGATACCACTAAGACACCAAAAAAGGGGTTTGGAAGAACACAAAATGAGGACTTGCTTCGATAGACACGTCTCACCGTAAAGACTCAATAGACTAAGAGCATCAGTTGCGCTGGGATTCCTTAGTGAGTTCCACTAGCATGACCGTGATGGATTATAGCACTGGTATTGTAGCACTGTGTATAAAAACCACTTAGCACTTAGGATTTATGATACCCACCATGAGCAAAATAATTTGATGGTGTGACATTTATGCATAGCATGAAAGCAAAACTTTTTTATCAAAGTTGTGGTGTTTGTTAATAATCATTGCTGGATTTTCAAATAGAAGATGTGCTAAAATAGTTAACAACTACTTCCATTTCACTAGAGCATTTTAATTATACTGCTAGCTGCAGAGATGCCCTAAGGATTGTCACATGTCACTACTGGGTACCTGGAAGAAAATAATTAAGTCTGAACACAGACAGACAGTTTTGTGAAGAATGGTTGATTTTGTCAACCCATATTTTGGGAAAAATTTTATTTGAATGTAATTGTGTGAGTTCTTACCCTTTCTTAATTGTACTTTCAGTTGTGGATAAAAGTAAGATCAGAATCTACAGGCCAAATGGCATTTTTGTTTAATTTAATTTGCATAGAATTCGTTAATCATAACTGTTCGTGTTTTTGCTAAGGAACTTCAGTATAATTTTGGATTTAGAACCAAACTGGAAGTGAGTTTCATTTGAGGATTTAATGAGAGTATGCTCAAGCCTCTTTAAAAATCCCTGTTCTGGTACAATGTCACATACATAATGGAACATCTAAACATGATGCAATACCAGCTGCATGTTGTCATCCTTTGGATCAAATGTAATATAAACACTATTATGTAAATGTAATAGAAACACTGAATACTAGAAATAGGCAAAATACCTCAGGGCACTTTTTTTTTAATTGTAGCAGAATTGTTGTCCGGTTTTGACTCTAGTAGTTAAACACATGTTGCACTTTTTCAGGTTTTTTCCCCCTCAAAAGGCAAAATTGATGGTAGAGCTAGACCCCACTGACGGAGCTATACTTATGTTGAAAGCACATGTCTCTGATTCTCCAGCTGCAGGGCATCACAGCATGCTGCTTCTTGGCACACACTCCCACAATCCTGTAAGACCACATTCAGGTGGTGCCTTCAGGACATTCCCACAGCCCAGCTCCACTCCATCTTCTGGGCTGGCTTTTATACTCCTTTCCCCTTTATTTCACAGACAGTTGAACATACATAAAAGTAGTTACAGCAAAAGATCTGCTCTTATTTCGTCTTCCTTTTGGGCAGTGGGCCATTCGTGTTTCTTGGGGAATGCATGTGGGTATTTTAGCCATCTTTTTTCCCCAAATGGATTTCAATAGATTCTCACATTTACTCCTAAACAGGGCAGCATGTTTACTCAATGTTGTCAAAATTTATTAAGTCAAAGCATAGCAGTATTAAGAGTGCTTTCTTAAGGGACTGATCTAACAGTTCTTAGATGAGTAATTTTCTAAAATATCTGTCTGACTCATTAGTTTCTTCCCACATAAACTCCCTTCTAGTTTCATTTGGCTTAGTGGCATTTTTCACTTCCTGTCCTAAACTATCAGGCAGTGTTTCTGCGAACTGTAAGCAGTGGCAGGGTTTCCACCTAAGAAACTTCTACAGTGCGTGATGTATAGGGACAGTTTAGGCAAAGTGTGCTGGAAGGCTTTGCAGTCAGAGGTAGAATCCAGGTAGGGGGTCAAGTAAACTTCAAAATCCTGCAAAATCTTTTTTTACAGGAAACATTAAAACGGGCTTGTCACCCATCACAGACAGATGGTCATCCTGATTAAGAAGCATATTTCCCTGTTATTTTTACAATACAGTCAAGGCAGATATTTCAACCCGTTCCGCATTTGATTGCAGCCACTCTTTCTCTCCCTTTGTGCTCCGTTGCCTGGAGAACACTCTTCTTCCCGCTCCACTGTCACAGGCCACTAGTCTGTGACAAAGCTCAATGTCAATCTCCCACAAAGCTGAAAAAGGAAAAGTCACAAAAGAGCCCTTTTTTCCTTCCTTTTGGGTTTTGCGTTTTTCCTCACCCTGGCTGCAACAGGGGCTGCAAGCAGCATGGAGATAGCTTGCAGCAGATGAGAGAGGGAGGCGTGTCAGAGGCAGGAGCCAGCAGCAAAGCCCCTGCTCATGATGCACAGGTGGAATGTCTCACATCAGAGATACTGCTACTGTCTTTGCCTTTGCCATTTTACACTTTTGCCTGCATTGCTGGCAAAGTCTTTTCCCCCACACTTTTGAGAATGGTTCTTTCACTAAACTGTCATGTAAGCAAGGCTCAAGTATTTTGGTACAATTCATTCAAATGGAAGTAGCATTCTTGTTCTATTTTTAGAAACACATAAGTTAAATAAAATTATGTTTACAGAAATAATTAACTGAATATTAGAGAATTGTATACAGCTATTTTTAGTGGACTGACAGTTCAAAGGTATGGTGATGTCACCATCAGAGCTTAAAGCTGGCTAAAGATAATTAATTACTACTAATGACATAACCTGAACTTCACAGGACAGTGTGATAAAGTGGAAAATCCACTGGAGAATCTGATCCTGGGGTTGTAGCTCGCACTGATTTTCAAGTTCCTCAGAGAGTATTGCTTAGTTACTGATAGTTTCACGAAGCATACTTAGATTGTTTAATGTACATTTGTTGGTAAAGATTTTCACTGCAGTGGGGACACAATCTAGATAAAGTCAGTTCTATGACCCTAAGAATCAGAGGCTTCCAAGCATTCTTACCTCCTTTCATTTCTCCCATGAAATGTCCACTGAGGCTCTTCAATGACAGGTAGGTGGGATTGAGTATTTAAGGTTGAATCCAATCATCAATGAGAATGCCTCAAAGTTCAGGCATCTCTATAATTTTGTTCTTCAAGTGGATTTGCTGCACTTGCTGAGAACTGCCTCTCTCCCAGGGTGCCTGATTTGTGACAGTCTTCTCTTTGCATCCTACCACAGTCTCCTACTGAGCTTTCTTTGTAGCTTTTTCTGGCAAACATTCACAGAAACCATCCTCTAAAAGGGGAGAGATGATCACCAGTTTCAAATGATGTTTTCACATTTGTACTCCTTTTCTTAATCCAGTAGTACATTGTAGTTTGAGCACACAACAAGGAAGTGGGAAACTGAGGTAAGCTTCCTTCTCTGTTTCATGGTCAGAGTAGTATTGACACAAATTCAAATTATAGGATATCTTCTTCAGTTTGGTACTGCTGTTTTTCTCTGACTTCCATAATCTTCCTGACAATCATCTTGAGACTTCTGGACTAGGAGACTTCAGTGCATTTAGAGGGCTCAGTGTTGAAGATATTCAAACTGATATCACCTTCCTGCACAGATATTTCCTTGTAATCAGAAATATAGAAGTTCTTTGTTGCCTCACTCAATGAAGAAGAGTGAAGGCAGAAAGAGAAAAAGACTAATTTTATTCCAATTGATATATTTGGTTGTGGAAAACTGGAATCTTATTCCCATTGATGTATTGGGCTGGGAAAAGCTACAGTCTGGAGTTCTATTTCACACACCAATGATTTTCTCCAATGATTGTTTCATTCAAACATCAAGGACAGCCAGAGACAGACATAATGTACATCTACCTTTAATCAAGGATTGATTTTTATTTTACTAGTTTGATTAGTACCTATCTAATTGCCTTATAAGCCAGCACTAAACTCTAAATAAGATATCTATCTATATGATCCATGGTTTAGAAGTTAGATTATGTTTAGGAGCTTCATATATGATTAGTTGTCTCTTTTTTTTTGTATGCGTTCCCTTCTGTCCTATAGTTGTGTATGGGAAAATACGATCTGCATACATTACAGTCTTTACCTAACCAAAACAATATATTTTTTTTTGCTTAAGTTCTGTTATCACTCCGTTTCACATAGCAGAAAATGTGTCTTTGCTAAGCATTTCTTTTCTTCATAGTTTTACAGGGTGAGCTGAAGTCAGTCCTGGAATAACTCCATTAAATTTAATTACATTTTTCTAGTGGAAGATGTCCCTGCCCACAGGACAGGACCTAGATGAACTTTAAGGCCCCTTCCAACTCAAACCATTATACGATTAAATTAACTTAACATTGTTTCATCCTAGTGTATTTCTATTCTGAAGTGATAATTATCCATAAGAAGCATAGTTGTTTACTTTGCATGTGGTTAATTTCACAAGAATGACAGCTATCATTTCTGAGGCTAAACATCTTGGAAGTATCTCTGTGAATCATGCTGAGAATGAAAAATGTCCTGTATACAGAGCATCAAAGGCACCAACATAAAGCTATAGTTTAAAAAGTCAGCATTCCTGTGGTATTGAAAGGAATTAATCTGAGGAAATAACAGAAATCATTCCTCTGAGAGGAATAACACTGAGAAAATGTATGAGAGTTAAAAATGTATAAGTGCTTTACTGTTGTCTAAAATTGAATTAGGTTCCAATTGAATGAAGGGAAAATAAGACTGTTTGGGAAAGAGCAGTTAGTCACACTAGTTGATTTAAGATCGAAGAGGGGACATGACAAACTCTGACCCTCCTTCACCCAAAAATAAGAGGACAGTGATCATGGTCAAATAAAGTCATCAAGGAAATTTTCGTCAGAGTAACATCCAAGGCATTTTCACATTTACAAATCATAGAATCCTGATAATCAAAGAATATCTCAAGTTAGAAAGGTTCAATACAGATCGTTGAGTCCAATTCAGGATCCTTGCAGGACCACCTACAACTAAACCATATGACCAGAGTGTTGTCCAGACACTCCTCAAACTTGGACAGGCTTAGAGCTGTGAGTACTTCCCTGGGGAGCCTATTCCAGTGACTGACTGCCCTGATGAACATCCTGACCATAGAGATGTGCAAATACATCTTTGGCAGAGTCAAAGCTTCATCTTAGCTGCTTGTGAGGAGAGTGACATGAATTACCTCATTTCACACTGATTCCTCACAAAGTTCTTTTTCGAAATCAGGACATACAATGAAATTCCTAATGAATAGATTCCGTTCAGAATTAATATGCTTTAGTGAGTGTTTCCATTTACTGAACGAGTTATGAATTACATCTCTGTTCTCAACACTATTTCAAATCAAGAAAATAAGGCAGAGAGCTGTTAATCCCCTATCTAGCCCATTGAGCCATCACAATCTAGGCCCTGGAACTTAGATACTGTGATAAACTCATCTTGTAATTAACCTGCTCCTGTGATAGCATTCTTCCACTTTGTAAAATTCTTCAAAATTCAAGCAAAAAGTAGCAAATCTAAAAGTAATATCTGGCTATTTTATTTTCTGATGCAACACCTGAGTTCCTGTTATCCAAAATGCACTTACTGAAAGTAGAAAATTAAGAGAAAAGACCAAAATATTCTACAGCTTGATGGCCAAGAGTCTTTCCTAAGAGAAAAGTTAATGAATAAGACCCAGATGCCATAAACTGTCTTCTACTGTCTTTCTGAGTAGAGGAGCTTTTTTCTTTTCCTTTTTTTTTTTTTTTTTTTTTCCCTTTACTGAAAGGTGGTGTATTAGCTTGATTAGTTGGAAAGGTGAAAAAAAACATGTATTACAGAAAAAAACCTTTTTTCTTTTTTCTTTCCAAATTGCATTATTTTCTCTTTCAATTTTCCTAAGATCAATGAGTTTAGACTCTCTTCTTTCCAAGCTCCCATTATTCACAGAATCATTTGATCACAGTAAAATTTAGGTAATAATTGACCTCTGGGAGCCATCTAGACTAATATCTTGCATGAAGCAGGACTAACTTCAAAGTTATCACCTCGGAGAGGTGAGGCCTTATATCATGTCAATATATCTCCTCAAGTTTTTAAAATCTCCAAGAAGAGGATTCTACCTTAATTTTTAGAAAAGACTATTAACTCATGTTTTCTTTATTCACATATTTTAGGTTGATATGTGATAAAAAGCTGTAGTGAAAAGATAATCTGACTTAAATGTTAGTCATCAAGGACAATTTTCTCTTGAAAAGGCTTGGTTCTCTAGATGATGAAGGAATGAGATATGTTTTCTGTCTTGTATTTCAGGACAGCAAACTCCATCAGCTTCTCTGGGTCATCCTCTGAAGGAGGCTCCCTCTGAAGACCTAAAGAACTCTCCTAGGTTTGGATTATACTTTGATTTTCCATATTTGTAGACTGTTCTTCAGAACAAGCTTGCGAGAAAAATCCTGTTTAATTATTCTGAGGTGTTTTAATTCTATTTATTCTTGTACGGGAGTGCTTGTATGGCTTCTTCATATGGGTTCATTTTATGCTTACTATGTAAATTAAGACTCATTTTGATTTTGAGCCAGGCAAGTTGCTTTTTATTTATGTATCACCATATATTCACATGTGCTTCCAGAATTTACACTGTAATCAGTTCCACTGTTTATTTTGAAATTCATTCTTCCTTCATTTGTCGCATCACTAAGAAAAAATAAAAACAAATCCAAATGAATTTTACAGACTCCTGCGAACATTTACAAGAGATAAGTAAGATAGTGGTTTGTCTCTGCCCCAGAATCAGTTATATTCTTCAGTCTCTGTTCTTGAACAGATTGTGATTTTGAGCTCTTGTTATTTTTGCAGAATATCATGTGGACTCTGCAAGACATTTGCTTTCTTTACGAGACATGATACCCCACAGCCTGATGCCCTTGAGTTGTGACTGCCACCACATTTATTGTGTTTGCTGTTGCTGTCTCTACAGCTTATTTATCCTTGCATTCAGTCTTTCTGACCGTGCATCCACTTTGTACCAATACATATCTGTCCTTTGAGTGTTTGCAAGCACTGTCATTTCCAGTTCCATTTCACTGGAAACATGCACTTATCATTTTATAAAATCAGGTAAATTTCAATTGGTCACATTTCCTTCAACACTGCTGCTCTCACAAAACTTTTGTTTCTAGTTAAGCTCTTTATCAACCATTTTGTTAGCACTGCTTAGTTTGGTTGGTTATATTTGCAATGTAATCACCAACAGCAAAAGCTTCCTGCTTTTATTTTTAGCAAAGATGCGTCTTTCATTTTTGATCTTCTATTTCTCCCCTTTCTTGGTACAAGGCACCCTAGACATGAACTGTCTCTCAAAATGTGCTCTTATCTTTTCTGGCCGAGGGGATACTTCTTCAATCTTCTTGTAGTTCCTGGTTAGAGCAATTGGGTTTTGCTCCACATGATTTCTTCATTGTCTCTTGAATTAGGCAAGAGGACTAAACTGCAGGTGTAGTTTTTCTAGAGATTCTTAGTTGGTGTCTGTCATTTTAACTCAGAGCCTCACCCTAAAGACATTGAGATTTTCAGCTACACCCTATGTTTGATTTTTCATAGATTTCATGTAAATTCTTTTTGGGTTATCTCACATGCTATTTAAGTTCTTCGTGTTCCCACATTACTTTACTTTTAAATGTATCCATCTTATTTTGTGTATTTCTCTTTTAATCTGTAACCAGTTCTCAAGTCTACATAGCATACTTTTATTGTCTCAGATTTTCTATACCTTGGTCTTTCTTAGAGTATGACTCCTGACAACAAAATCTAGAACTTCTCTTTACCTTCTCTGGACAGTCTATGCCATCTGTTTCTAGTTTGTTTCTTGATTAATGGATTCAACTGATTAAATAAGCTAAACCACCATATTTTTCCAGCTTAGTATTCTTCCGTGTTAATGGTTTGAAGTGCTGAATTACCAGCTGTATACTGGATCCAGGGAAAAGGAGGAGCTATGGTGGCAAATTCATTAGTCTGCCTCTGTAATAGTGGAGAATTATTGGGCTGGATCAAATGTGCTCATGAACCTGCAAATTTCATAGCCTTTTAAAATTAGGCACTCTCCCTATGAAAACGTAAAAAGACTTCCTGCTCTTTCCTGTACTTTAATTTCTTGCTTCAAAAAATTTATTATATATTGTCTAAGATTTCTTGGTAGTCTCAGTCATAATATGTTGATTTCTATGACGAATGTTTCATAGGTCTTCAAATTCCATATAAACCTGTGCATTTGATCTTATACACATTTTCCAAAATCTATATTTCTTGAGACTTCTTAACACAGTGCTAGTGAACTTTGTTAAGTCTACAGCGGATTATCAAAGATCAGTTTTTGTAGGTCACAATCATTTGATATCTGACAATCCTCTTCTCCTTGGAGCTTTTCCAGATCTCTTTTTCCTCCTGTGATTTAGTTTCTCAAGTCTGTGTGTTAGGTCATTCCTTGCTTCCTTTCCTTGAATAAATATTCAAGAAGAGCATTAACAGTTTTTTATATGCTGTTGTTCTTGACCATTTTGACTATATGCCATCTACTGTCATTTTCTGGATCTTTCACAGATAAAGCCACTCTCTGAAGATTGACTGTACTTTCATTTGTTTGGTTTTGTCCCTGTCTAACTCATTATATCACTCCATAATTATAATCTAAGAAAGAAAAAGCTTTATTCTCATCCTTTCTTGCTGTCAATCTGATACCTTTTTTCACCACATAGTTGTCTTTCAAAAAGCATTTTCAATTATTAAACCTTCTATCTTCACTAGCATGACATACGCATACTGTATTTTTTTTTTAAGAGTCTTTTGGCCCTATTTTTATTTTGGTTTGATTTGGTTTCATTTTGTTTTTTTTGGTTATATCAAGACTCTCAACAGAAAACGGACTTAAATTCTGAAGGCATCTGGTCTTTGATGCATGTTCACTCTGGGTTATTTTCCTACCCTATTGATCGCATCATGTTGTGAATGATATTTATAGTCTCTTCTCAGCTATCCTTATCTTATCTCTGGGAGTTGCCTCTCTGGTTTTAACACAGTCTTTTAAAGTTTCAAGCTTGTTAATCTGCTACCAGCCTTTATTTTGGCTATCTTTGATATCCTATGTTATAAATGACTCAGGCCTCTTTTGTGAGGTTCTTTCATGCTGCAATTCTTGCTTTCTTGCACATTTTTATTTGCTTTTATGAAAGAGTGGCTGAAGTCACTGTTGGCTTTTGGTAGTCAGATGTTAGTCCTGTCTCTTGGATCAATAAATACACAGGGCTGATTGTGGTACTTTCATTCTTTTTCAGTGACTTTATTTAGCACTTTCAGTTCTTCAGTGAGCTTATTGATGCCAGCTTCTGATCAATAAAATGTTCTTCCAGGAAATTCTGGAAAAGTTACAGACAACTCTATGACTCTCCACCACATTCCTCCCTCACAAAACTGTCAGATTTTTTGCTATGATTGTTCTCTTTAGATATTTAATTTTCTTGGGCACCACAGCTATAGTGAAAAGGGCTAGTGCTAGGAGACTGTTCTGTGTTTCTTGGCCATGCTAACCTGACATGTGCCAATAAGATTACCAAATGTCATATTCCCTCATCATATGACAGGAGCCAGTATCCACTTGAAACAAATGGCTACTAGCTAAATGTAGCTCTTGGCAGCATTTTATTTTGTAAGTGGAAAACCATTCCTTTTTCTTTTGTTATTTATTGTAGTAGCATAGAAGATAAAGGTGTTTTTTTTTTCTTTTGGCATCTACTGAAGTTTTATGGAAGCCATTGCAATTTAGAATTAATTAATATTCACATATAGCAAAGTGTCGACAATAACTTTCCAAAATTGTAAATTTGACATTTAGCAGAATCATTTAAGAGAGCAAGAGCTTTCCAAACTACAGTTGAAAGCAAATTAACTGTGATATAAATGTTTATAACTTTAGTCACTTACTGAGTGGCTAAGGAAGTTTGTTTTACGGCTGGAGACTTCCACATGGATGTTATGAGATACTTCCTCCCCGGTTACCTTGCCAGACATTAGGTTTTACCTCAGGTATTTCTATTTAAAATGCTCATTATTTTACCTTGTACAATTCAAACTAAAATTCTGCATACCAGGACCATTGTGCTTTAGTGATTTCTTATTTCAAATGCTTTAACAACAGCCTACTGCTTTAGTTCATAACCTGTGAAGAGTTCCAAAGCAAGATGTTTGAGGAGACTGGAAATCATACTCAAGTAACAGGTATCTACCTCCATCAGATTTTGTGTTCATTTACTATGTCAAAATGATTCGGATGTCATACCCATAATTTACATATTTACCCAGCAAATGAATTAGTTTTTAATGTACTCAGAGAGAACCCTTTAGACTGTTTCCTGAAGAACCTCTTGAAATGACGTTTGCCTGAGCTGTGAAGAGCTCTAAAATTCCTCCAAAGTATTCCTTTTTTAGAAAAAGGATTTAATCCTTTCTGCTGACTGAGGGACTCCTCTTTCCCTAACATATTACAGGGAGACAAGCGTGCATCAGATGTTTGGATTTTTACACCCCTATTAGTATTTGAAGAGGTATGAGGCAATAGTTGCTCTGTTAAGGCATTCCCTGATCTCAGTAAACAAGAGTCCACAGTTACACTAAGTGATTAAGTGGGAAGCTGCCAACACTTGTTTGATGAAATTCATAAGGCCGTTGTTGAGGCAGTATGTGTTGTACAGATGAGCAGTCATGAACTTCAATCTGGAAAGTATTGATGCATGTGCTTGCATCCATCACAGAGGGACTAATTAAAAAAGTAGTAAAATTAACCTCTTTGTTATTTCATTCTGAGAAACAAGGGTGAAGGATTACTTTATTTACTAAATGATCAGGACATGAACTCTTGAGTTTCCTTGTGCATTACGAATGTTTGGAGTTTCTATTTCTCTTCCATTTAAGAAGACCACTATATGATATTGCTGTGATGATGATGATCTTTCAGCATACAAGGTGTGTTTTCATCAGCACCTGAGCACTGCTAAAAGTGTTATCAATATACATTTATGCAACGCCAACTAGCATTTTAAATAAAGCCTGAAAAGACCATTTGCACAGGTAGTTATTTAGCCAGATAGATAATTTCCTTCCTTCCTTCCTTCCTTCCTTCCTTCCTTCCTTCCTTCCTTCCTTCCTTCCTTCCTTCCTTCCTTCCTTCCTTCCTTCCTTCCTTCCTTCCTTCCTTCCTTCCTTCCTTCCTTCCTTCCTTCCTTCCTTCCTTCCTTCCCATTTTCCAAAATATAAAGTAAGGAAAACAAAAAACCAACCAATTAAAAAGAATCATTTTTATCAGATATCCTTTTCTAAAGCCCTCTGTCAGTCAGCACCCACTCCACCCTGCCCAGAGAAGGGATCGTGGCAAAAGTGTGTCAGGTACTTCAGATCCTTCGATATGTGGCAAAGTTAATTAGCTCTTTTCTGTGAATTGCTTGTTTGTCCAGGTGTAGGAAAATGACCCCTTATCGACAACTCATGGCCCTTTAGCAGTGGAATGTGCAGACAGACTCTCTAACAGGGGATTTATCTGGCAGTGCTACTTCCATGGAATGTTTCTTTTCTGCCTGTAAAGCAGTTCCTTCCTCCCCACACCCTGCCATCCCTCCACTCAGTACATGTCTCTGTAGTCCTCTCAGTCTGTGATTTACTACCTTTTCTGGAAACAGGAAGACTAAGTCTATTTTCAGGTGAAAAATTATATTAATGTCAGAGTTAGGAAATGAACTTTTTTTTTCCCGAAATCCTTTTTTGTTGCTGTTGTTGTTTTGTTTTCCTCTTGTTTATGTTCAGATTTCTGTAGACTTGCTGTTATAGGAAAGACACCTTTAGAACATATACAATCAAAGTCAAATGACAAATTTTATGCTGGGTTATACAATTCTAGTATCAAAATCAGAACCCTCTTGCTTCATGTCTGTCCAGGTAAGTCTCCAAGCCTGCCTGATCTCTGTGCCTCTCATTCTGTAGCTAACAATTAAGGTATCAGTGGCATGAAAAGAATTTTATCAGCACAATAGCAGATCTTTATATCACTAAGGATATCTCTAAATGAGTCTGTTCTCGTGGTCATTACGCATAAACTTTATATGCAGAATGTTTCACCAGTGATGAATTTGACTGTCCCCTTTGAATGGAATGGTATTTGTTTGCTTTACAGAGATAGTTCCTGATAGACAAATATTTCTGTCTCTTGTCTGTATCAGATGAGTTATCAGAACTATTCAAGTATCATTGAATAATCAAGGATAAGAATGCTGAAGGATTAAAGACAAGTTGCTGTGGAAATCAGAGAAGAGATGAACAGTATGTGATGGAATGAGTCAAGGCCTTTTTAATGTATAGAGCCTTCATGCCTGCTAAGAGAAGGGAATTTGTAAGTGACTATTGAGAGAGGACCATCCTTGAACCTCTCTTGAACTTTTTTTTTCTCTTTTCTTTTTGCTTTGTGCTACTCTCCTCTTGAAGGAATATGTCATATTGCTTGGGTATGATCTGTGCCTCTACCTCCAACATTTGCAAGCTATTTATGTGTGCTGCTGTAGAATGGAGACTTGTCCAGTGCTCTTGCATCATGTTAGCTGTTCTATAGGAGGAAATGAGAGATTCCACTTTGCTTACAAACTGACATTTGACATATGATCCATACATGTTCCATCTTGGTTTTTCAGACATCTATAGAGCTGTGCACAGAAGCCATGCTCATGGCACATCTGAGAGCTTGCAAATGCACACTCTCTGTGCCGCAGTCTGTGCTGATTAGTTTCTCTGCCCATGTCCTTGGGGGTGTTTCTCATACAGAGGGGCCAGGCAGCTCACTCTGGCTACCAGCATCTTGTCAGATGCAGTTCAAAGCATTGACCATCAGCTGCATACCTTCCTTCTGTATAAAAACTAAAATGCCATCCTCAATAAAAATATGCATTGTTGATTTTTTTCAAGAAAAACATAATTGATTTTAACTGTTTAGTTAATTGAATAAGCACTGGTGCCTCATCTGTCTTTGGACGCTGACCTTGTCACGGGTTACTCCTGGCCTAATTTTTAAATTATTCCTAACACTTTTCTAATCTCGGTCATCCATGTTAAATTGTGGAATTTGGAGGGCAGGAACTTCATTGTCATACGTGATTTATGTAGGTGGACACTGATTCTAAAACTCCAAGTTATTGTTGTTCCTTGTCCTTCCTCTGCCCTCATACTCGCTGGAAATGGGCAAAATGTCATGACATGGTATGAGAAATGTGACCTGAATAAAACCAAATAGTATTGAGGGATATTTTGTCCAGTGTACTTGTCTCAAGTGGAAATGTCTAAATTCTTGTGGTTGTGAGAAGGAAAATTCATCTGTCCAATACTGTCCCAAATCTAAATAGAAACGGTTCATATTTCATCATTTCATTAACATCTCTACCTAGTATTATTACATGCTTATGCCAGATTTTTACACAAGGCAGACAAAACGTGACACGTGAAAGTTACATGTTTGACAGTCAGTGTGCCAGACTTTGGTGCATATAGGAACTATTCAGCACATATGTCTTGTGCCAGGAGGCTTCTGGGGAGCTTCAGAGCCACCGTGTGCTTGCTATGGAGTCAATCACTGCACACACAGTAGATCTGGTGTGGAGCTCTAGGCCTGCTCTGTGTGCACTGAAAGCTGATGCATCAGTTTGCAGGGGATGTATCCAGAATCTCTTCTGTATAGCCTAGAATCCTAGGCCAATATAGGAAATTCTGCCTGGCAGAATTTCTAAACATAAGAAAGAAAAAGGCAGAAAAAAAGGGTGGCATAATAGGCTTCATACTCCAAAGAGCTGCCACCTTCATCATGTAGAAGTGTGCCTTTCCTATGTTCCATATGAATCTCCATTATGGGTTGTTATTCAACCCTCCCCCCCGTGGGCAAGGACCATGTCTATATGTAAGCCTAAACTCTGAGCCTGTGTAGCTCCATCAGCATCAGCAGGGGGTATGCTGGTTTACTTCTGCTCCTAATTTGGCCCCATTCTCTGGCTCTTTATTAACTGATTGTTGGGTTTTGGTGGGGTTTTTTTGTTGTTTTCTTTTTTTTTTCTTAACAGTCACAGAATAGTAAATGATAATAATAGATTGCTGCACGGATGGATGTATCAGCGTATGTCTGTAGGGGGATGTGAGAGACTGAACCGTGGGACGACCTCCCTGACATTCTCCAAAGTCTTTTTTCTTTTCCCAGGCTTTTTGGGAGGGCGTTTGTCTGAGGGGGGGGAATTCATTAGGTATGCTGGAGAAGAGATTTCTTATGTTTGCTTATAGATCTTTATAGCCTTCATGGAGTGGGATGCACAGTTCCCATAAATATGTGATAATGATCATTTGGAGTGTGAATGTTAATTTGTGTAATGGGTTCCCAAAATATGGGCCATGTGCCTGCTGAGTATGTCTTATTTTAAAATAAATGTGCATACATAATACACACACAGACACATGCTGCCTGCATATGCATCCATAATTTAAAATCTAAAATTATAATTTGTTTTTGAAGGAGACAAAGCAACAGCTCCCCCAGTACACCCGTAACCGTTGAGCAGGATCCCAGCCGTCAGGATGGTTTTGTGAGCCCTGCCGGAGATCACAGTCCCACACGGACAGCTGCAGCTACAAAGCACCCCAGTGACCTAGATTCAGCTCTAGATTACTGTGTGCTTTGGCCTCTGCCTCCCATCGCTGCACCAAGAGTCTGATTTTGTTGCACAAGCTAACTTGCTTACTGCTCTGACCCATTTTACCATAGCAACCTGGTTTGCTGTACCAGAGGCTAGAAAAAGCACAGAGGCAACTTTTTCAGGATTCCAAGATTAAGTTCACTCTCTGCTCCTGTTTTTTATTTTTTCTTCACTGCCCTCCTTCCCTCCCCAGGAATGTGCTTAGCAGACATGACGAAGAAGAACTAATGCTTTCCAACAGCACTGGAAGCCGGGAAAAGATTTAGGCGAGGTATTACTTATGTACTTCTAATACATTGCTTATCCTGATGAATGTTTTTGACTCATTTTGCTTTCCTTGGCAAAATTAACTAGATGCTTCTCTTGTCCCAAATGTCTCATTCTTGATTTTTCCTCATTCATCTCCAACCCTTTCTCCCAATATCCTGCCCTTTTTGGTTTCATAAGTGTATTTCATTTTGTCCTATTATTTTGATTTTTTGATAACACAGGAATAAGTGCAATCAGATGTGCAGAACTAAAGCTGCCCTCACTACAGTATCCTAGCTGTTGTCCATGCATTTGTATGTTTACATGGGTCTATGTGTTAGAAACAGGAGGAGGTGATTTAAAGGCAGCTCTTCTCAGACATTAATTTAGTGTTTTATAGATGTGATAATCTGGGGTGCATCAGGCACAGCATCACCAGCTGGGCAAGGCAGGGCATTGTCCCGCTCTGCTCTGCACTGAGGCAGACACACCTCGAGTCCTGTGTGCAGTTTTGGGTGCCACAATATAGAAAAGATATAAAGCTATTAGACACTGTCCAAAGCAGGGCTACAAAGATAGTGAAGGGTCTTGAGGTGAAGCAGTATGAGGACCAGCTGAGATCACTTGGTCTGTTCAGCCTGGAAAAGAGGAGACTGAGAGGAGACCTCATTGCAGTCTGCAACTTCCTTGTGAGGTGAAAAGGAGGGGCAGACACTGATCTCTGTGGTGACCAGTCACAGGACCTGAAGTTGTGCCAGGGGAGATTTAGGTTGGGTATTAGGAAAAGGTTCTTCACCCGGAATGTGGTTGGGCACTGGAACAGGCTCCCCAGGTACATAGTCACAGCATCAGCCTGACAGTATTCAAGAAGCATTTGGACAACTCTTTCAGGCACATGGTGTGACTCTTGCGGATGTCCTGCATTGGACTTGATGATCCTTGTGGGTCTCTTCCAACTCAGAATACTCTGTGATTCTGATTATGGCTGATACAAAAAAAAGAAAAAGATAACCCAAAACACTATGTATAATGGTGGTGAGATTTGAGAAAATCAGATGATGATGATTTTAAAAGTTTTTGTCTTTTTTTAATGTTGTTGAGGAAACACTTTGTGTTTGCTAAGCTTGGAGATGTGCACACAGATATAGGAATATGCAAAAAATATGCAAAATCACAAGAAAGTCAAAAGGCTACAAGTTTTATGAAAGAAATTAGCTTTCCCATCCATGTTTCATGTATTTCTGAGATGCTGTTGAAGCACTTGAGCATTTTGGCCAGCTAGCCAAAGGAATTTTGCTCAACACCTCCCAAGCCCATCTATGACTGTTCCTGCTCTCATGGGTGCTAGGAATGGTTCAGCCAGGCTTTCAGGCTGACAGGCATCAGAAATACATTTCATTTTGCAAAATAATTTGAGAATCTGTTTTGCAAATCACACAGAGAGTCCCAGATATTCACAAATCACAAAATTCTTGAGTTTGCTTTTGGCAGTGCTGCTCTGACTGAGTGTTTGATTTAGGTTTCTTTCCCTCGTAGACACATAACTCCTGGTTGTGTTGTCTCATTTATTTTTAGCTTCAAAAAACTGTTGAGTATCTTCACCCTTTGCTTATCAGCACCAGTATTGTAAATGGCTAAAGCTCCATATCTCTCTCAGCTGGCTAGTAAAACAAGACACTAAAGTGATATTATGTATGACTCTCAAAAAACAGTGCAAGGTGCCAAAGTGGTTCTGAAGAAATTGAAAAGTGCGTCTCTCAACATTCCTCCTTCAGAAGAACTCTCCTTATCTCCAGGTACATAGATATTTGAGCTGTTTGAGCTGAGCACCCTTTCAAACATTTTGGTTTTCATACTGTGGGAAAGTTTCGAAGACAGCTGATGGCCAATGTCTTGAACAGCCATCTGGCAAGAAGCTGGCAGCCAGTGATCCTTCTAATGCCACAGGTAAGAAACATCTCCAAGGGCATGGTCAGAAGAGCAAATCAGCACAGACTAAGGGATATTGTATGTTTGTGAGGTCTTAGATATGCCATGAACACTGCTTGTGTGTGTGCCTCCACTCCACAGTGAGTGGGAAGCTGTCCAGCAGTCCTGCCCATACAGCTCTCCTTGGCAGAGTGTTGTAACTGGGTGTACCTCAGAGTTGTGTATTGTACCACATCCTCAGAAGGGGACAGAAGTTGTATTCTGCATAAATGCATTTCCTAAGAGGTTTCAAATTGTAATTGCAAGATCGTACATGAACAAACCACTCAGGAGAGGGGAGAGGGGCAAAGAGGAATGCATCAAGGTCTGTTACATTGAGAAAGTTTCAGACTCCTTCTCAAAAGGTTTTTAATAAATCACATCACTGGCATCTTTTAAGCCTGCAAAAACATCCAGGATCCTCAGACCTTCTACCTTATTGACAACCCCTTCCCAAAAAAAAAAAAAAAAAAAGAAGTTGAAAAAAACCCTTAATAGCTGCTACTTATTCACCTCAGCATCTGGGTATTTGACATGATTTCCACTCACTTGGATTGAAAGTCATCTACTGGTCCTTATGCAGAGGTTGTAGATCTGGCTTTTGGTGCAGACAGGTCTGACAGGTGCCAGGGCCAGGAGACTGCGCTTGGTGGGCAGCACTCCCACCACTTATGCCTAGACCAGCTGTACACTTTCCTGCTCTCCCATGTCGTTTGACAGACCTAATTGTGACTAACTTTGCCACAACCTTGCCTAGTGCTTAGCTTTGAGGCAAGTAAATCTCTCTCTTCCTTTATTAGTGGAAAAAACCTTGAAATTCTCCAAACCTAGCCTTAACTAAATCAAATTAATGAAGTTGAATTGCAGCAAGGTTTCAATATAAATGGAAAAGATGCTGTGTTGACAGTCACTGTTGTGCTCATGGTGCTGTAATTCTAAGCTTTCCTTTGTCCTCCAGGTTGGCCTAACCTGAATGGTGAACATGGAAGTCAAAAAGGAAGTAATCATAATGCACAAGGCATGACAACTTCAAAGACAAAATTACCATTTCTCAAAGGTTTCAGAGACCAAAAACCCCATAATTTTCCTGATAAATTCTATATTTTAAACACTGGTACTAAGTATCATTTTCTGGGCTTACTGAAGATTTTAAAAACTTTTATGTGTAAAGACAGAGAGATTCACTCTCACATATCCACTGCTATATGCCCTTCAGTTATTTTCATAGGCTGCATGGGAGTTATTAACTCATCTTGTGGATGGACTCACCTTAGTGAACCGATCATTTCTTATTGCTTCCTGAGGCTCTAATGTTCCTAATCATGGGGATTATTAGACTGCTTGCAAGCTGAAGAACCATCAAAGGCGCAGTTTGCCAAATGTAGGGTTTAAAGAAAGAAATGGCATGTAGCCTGAGCATAATTACAATGGTCCTTGGCACTGTATGCTTTGTCACTATTCAGAACCTTGAAAACCACTCAAAAATTAGATTTTTGCAGGCTTAAGTGTTTTCTTTTCTGTCATTTCCCATGTAAAACAGTTACCAACTGACCAAGGGGATATTCCAGACCATATGACCTCATGCTCCATATATGAAATAGGGGGAAGAAGGAAGTAGGGAGGAATATTTGGAGTGATGGTATTTGTCTTCCCAAGTCATCGTTATGCATGATGGGGCCCTGGTCTCCTGGAGGTGGCTGAACACCTGCCCATGGGAAGCAGTGAATTAATTCCTTGGTTTGATTTGCTTGTGTGCGCAACTTTTGCTTTCCCTATTAAACTGCCTTCATCTCAAGCCGTGAGTTGTCTACCTCTTACTCTTCTAATTCCATCCCCAGTCCGGCGGGTGGGGGACTGAGCAAGCACCTGTGGTGGGGGAACTTGGCTGTTGACTGGGGTGAAACCATGACAATCATAAGCTGCAGATGCTGTTTTACAGATCCTAATGTTAGTGCTCTCACACACCACAGACAACAACTGCAATCTGTGTTCTCCATTACATATCAACTTTGATCTAGCACACTCTTTTAAATAAGCTTCTCTATTCCTACTCATCATTCCAAACTCATCTTTAGAAGCCATTGTTTTTAACTTACTATTTTGCATGCTACCAAAGCACAAAGAGGTTCTAGCTAAGGTTCAAGAATATACAAATAAAGTTTTTCATTTCTCTGTCATGTATTGGTGAAAGTTAAGCAGTTCTTTTTTCCTTTTTTTTTTTCCCTAAATGCACAGTTACAGATAACTAAATGGTAGCTAGAAATAGAATGGAAACAGTTTAGCTAGTTAGAAAAAATCAGAAAGTACTAGACAGCTATGGAAAGATGGAAGCATGTAAAGAAGAATATAGCAAGCAGAAGTAATGAAGCTAGCACAAGAGAACTTGCAAGAGAGCTGGGAGGGGATGGAAATACAGATCTCAAGAGCATGGGTAGGAAGTTCCTCAGCTGGGAATAGTGAAGCCGGATTTGGAAAACAGTCCTAGTGTCCAGTGTTTATGAAGATATGCAGCTGCTTCTGCTTTGGATGAAACTTTTATGCAGCTGCTGGCTCTGCTTAGGAATGTCCTCTGCCTCTGGGGCCATATGATACACATCAGTGTTGGGAAGAGATAGAGCACTAGCAAGCCTTTAATTCCATCCTAAACTGTGCTTTCACACCGGATGAAGAGAAATATTTTGTGTTTGAATAATAATTGAAACTCCATATTTTTATATTTGCCTAATTAATTAAAGATTCCTTGTTTTTTTTATTTGTGCCCACTCACTTTTCCAAAAATCTATTCACAGTAGGTAGGACTGTAAACAAGTACATTCAAAATCACATAGAAACAATAGTTTCCTTGGTTAATATTAATCCAGCAGGAACTATAAAAAAAGGAAAAAAAATAAGGTCATTTTCAAAGCCATAGCTTTTGAATAGATGATATAACATCACTTCATTTTTATGCCAGATATTAGTGTCTGCGACCTAAAAGTAGAGAATGTGGTAGAAAAAGGAGGGAGTCTGCAAGACTGAGACTTGAAGTGCTGAGTTTGCTTTAGTTGCCACTCCTGACAGAATGTGGGAGATGGAGATTGTGACATGCTGTGCTTTTCCCCCACCTCTCAGTTACTGATGGCAGTAAGATTGATTCTGCTTTGCTTAGAAGATAGAAGTTCACATCTCTTTTGAGCAGGTTTTGATCTATGCAGACACTCCAGTAATGTTTGGATTAAATCTCAGCAGCACTTTTCTGAGTATCTCCGTTCTTTGTGTAATAGGTGCAGCAACAAGAAGGATACTTTGAGTGATGCATCACATCGATTAAAAGAAGGATGGCCTGGGCTTCTTAAAGGCAAGAGACAGAGGATACAGAAGGCAACTGAAGTGAAAAGAAGAATGACAGAACTGAACCAGGCTTTGTGCTTCACGAAGGAAACAAGGATTTTGTTCTTGTTGGAGTCAAGTTGGAGTTGATGAAAGAAATGCAACTGAATTTAAGAGTTCAAGAATATCTGCTCACTGATTAGCCCTTTGTGGTAGGCATACTTTTCCAGATTCAACACCACTGAGTGTACTGCTAAATACTGAATACCTGTGAAAAATTAGTCTTGACAACTGATTAGGAAGAAAATTCCCATTTTCACAGTGTTGTGCCATATTATTAATAGGATTGTGAATAAACAGCATAATGGGCTTTAAAGTTTACCTTTTGTGTTGTAGGAAATTATCTATGGTCAAACAAGTGCTTCTGATTTTACAGGTGAGAGATATGATACCGTTTAAAGCTTTTCAGATACTGTGATATGAACCTTGTATGCAAATTCTTATAGAGAAAAAGCAAAAATAAAGATAGTTTTAACTTTTAGTAGTTCTGTACATGTAGCACAATAAGCAGTCTAGTCAAATAAGACCAACACTTAAGGTATTAGACTCCTGTGAAACAGATGAAGCTGTGCTACCTGAAAAGTGAAAAAAAAATTCAGTTTCATAGTTATAGTTCTGTCCAGTGCTTTCTAGTAGCAGAAATATCTGCAGGAAAAATAAAATATTAATATGTGACAGAAATACAAGAACATAAACATACAAATTATATTCATATGCCTACAGTCAAAGATACCAACATTTTGTGCCAATACTTTTTAACCAACATGGATACTTTTCCCCATCACACCACCTTCAGAGTTTTCAAATTCAAGCATATATGACTGTGGTGCTTAAAAGTGCATGAAGTTGTTCACTAATAAGTAGATATTTAGTTTTTATTAAAGCTTATGTCCATATTAGCAAGTGTACAGTCCTGTCAAAAAAAGTGTGTGGAACGAACAGAGAGTTAAACACCAGGTGCCTGTGCCACACATTTTTGCAGTGGGAGTTACTTAGAATTAACTGTGTCTAATCCTGTGGATCAATTTGCATTGTAATTTAAAAAGCAGGGGAGGAAATCCTCAAGAAAATCTTTTGTCTTAGCTTCATCTAAACCCAAATTTAGTTGAGATACTCTGAGTCTGCTGTGATACAAACAAAACTATTCATTATAGCTCAGGATGCACAAGCTATGCCTTTAAAAAAAATGCACTAACATGCTGATGTAGATTGATGCTCTTTTACTGAGCATTAGAAAATTTGTTTCACATGACACGAGTCAAAGAAGTTTAATTTCTGTCAGTTAAATTCTTAAAGCTCAGATAAGAAAATTCCATCCTACTGTAGGTGTAACAAAGCTGTCATGCATACAGGGCATGTAAGACAAGTTCCAGATAATAGTATGGATAGCTGCAGTCCCAAGAAAGCTAGGCATGCCTTCTGAAGGTGAAGATGTGCCATGCTCTGAATAATCTGGTCTCATTTACAGTGTTCTGGTTTGTTCTTCATGGTAATTACTCTGAGGTTGGAGGTCTGTTCTCTAGAGATGACTGCAGTTCAATGATGTTTGGTTGCCAGTGAGTTATCTTCAAAACTCTACTTAGCACAGAAAAGAATATAAAAAAGTGGATTGTTTTCCCACTTTGTGGAAAAGAAATCATAGAATAATTTATGTTTGAATGGATCTCAGAAAATCATCTGGACTAGGCCTTGTTCAAAGCAGATCTAACTTCAACTGTCCTCAATGAGAACTAACACATGCAATCACACAGCTTCCTCCAGAAGTTTAAAGAAGCATTTTCCCATTTACTTGTCTTTACTGAGCACTCTGTAGCAGATGTCCACCCTCATATCCACTTGTTGACCTTGCCTCTGATCCCAGCTCATGAGCTTGCCCTTTGTCCCTCAGCCATTCCATAGTTTTGTCTTTTCAAATAACTTCTGTTCATGTTTCATGGTTTTCCCAGTGTCATTTTACATTTCTTATGAAACATTTTGTCTCCAGCTCTTTACTGCTGCAGGCACAGGCAATGATAATTGGAGCAAAGATCTTTTGACTTTGGGTGCTGGAGGTGCACACAAGCCAAGTCAGTATCCTCTTTGTCTGCCATGCTCGGAGAGTAATAAACAGACCAGACACTGAAATTATCAGCAGAGAGGAAAAAAAATCAGAAACTACAAAATCTTGATGTGTATGTAAGTAGAATGCAATGTAATATTCCATTTCTAGCCAGAAAGCAAAGTTTGTTTGTTGCTGTATACTTGAGGAATTTATTTGAAGTAATGTGAAAGGAATGAAACAAGACATAAAAATATGGCTTCAGTAGAAGAAAAGGGGATTTAATAACATTTAGGGAAGAAGATTATGTATTTTGAGTGCCTCTCTAAAAATAAGTCTAGGGAGATTAAAGTATATATATATATATATGGAATATCTAACTTTATATATTATTAAATAGCTGTTCATCAGAGTAGTTCTGTCAGAAAAGTGTGAATTTTCTTAACAACTTTTCCTTATTCCAAATTTTCATCACCATTGCCTGGGCAGACAGTAGGGAAGAGAGTACAAAAGTATTGTTATATCCATGTTGTATGCACCTGATGGCATCATATATGCTCAAAACAAGTTGCGAGGATGTGGGGAACCATTCCAGCCTCCTTATGAAAAATCCTGATTTTCTTGAAGTTAGTAGAATTCAAGGAATTGGAAATTCGCTTATTTACATGATGATGCAGTGAGGTGTTTATATTATGTTGCCTTATCAGCTTTTGGAGGTATTCTTATAAATATACATCATGATTGGTCTTTCAAAACAAAGCTTCTGTTTTATATCAAAGCCCTGAGATTTAAAAAAAAATTCTTCTCTTTACATCTTTTATGCTGAAGTAAACAGTGAAACAGCAGAAATTATTTTGTAACTCCATTAATTGATGTGTGATTACGCCAGCATATTACCTTCATAAATGGGTTTGGACCTCATTGATCAAATGGCTGTATGGAAATATGTGTCTTTTTCCAGGGCATCTCATCCCCAATAGCAAATACTTCCTCTATTTATAGCAAATTAGCAGTCCTGTAATAAAAAGAAGTTTGTATACCAAGGACTATGTGTTTATTCTCCAGTTTTCAGTAGGTTTTTGCATCTATTTTGAAGCCAGACTCTGGGAATTGGACCTGAAATCTTCAAGTCAAACGCATGCTAAAACAGGACAGCCTGCATAACAAATTAGGCAAGAAAAATACATGGCTATCCCTTGACTTAAGAGGCAATTAAAATCACTTTTGTGGATACATAGCCTGTAATCATTAAGGCAGTCAGGAAGAAGATCCAGTAAGGAGTTTATATAGCTAAAAGTGAAACAGGAATCAAGTCATCTCTAAGGAGAAAGACAGGAGGAGAGCTAAAGACAACTTCTGCCTTGGCGACCGTTTCACTTCCAGACACTTTTTTTTTCCTTTTACATGAAAATTGAAAAGTATTCGTGGCTTTAGCAACAGGCTTTTGGTTGTTTTGTGTGTGTGTGAGTGTGTGTCTTTTCATATGATAATGGAGAGATTCTATGGCAACCATTGAAAACGAAGGCCTGGAAACAAAAGCTGCAGCAGTAGAGGATCAGTACATATTCACTGTGTCTGCGGGAATAACGGCAGAGACTCCCTCTTCAGAAAGGTATCTGATGGGAGCCTGTAGAAGGAACAGCTTTGTTTTAACCCAGGCACAGTTAGCTCACTCTACACTTAGTGCCAGGATTTCATTACTCCCAAGTTTCACCAAAGGTTGTTTGGTTTTTCTGTTTGTTTGTCTGGTTGTTTGTTTTTTCACACAAACCCATATCTATAGTAGATGTGTGGTTAATAAGTGGTTAATGCGAGTCTCCTCACACTTTGGGGGTGAACAACAGAAACTGGAGACAGAAAAGAAGAGGTTTAGCAGCTGAAGGCTGCTAACTTCCTCATGACTGGTTACAGTCTCAAAAAGAATTCACATACAGTGTAAGCAGGACTGAATCTATACAGGACTGATGTAATGTGAAATCAATGCTTAATTGCAGGTTATGAGTAATTACTTAGCTGTTGGTCCAAAAAAGGGTTTGTCATCTGAGCAAATGGAGATATGAAATATCAAGCCCAGTTGTTTGCAGAACCGTAAATTAGTGTTTTGGTGATTGTGCTTTCCTACAAAGACGAAGCAGCAATCTATATTGTGTCACATAAAGTGATAATGCACACATGAAATAGCCTGTAGGACAAGCTACTATGTGTGTTCCTATTATTGACTGTAGGCAGAATATAAATTCGTTCAAGCCTGACTGTGTAATAAAGCAAAACAGAAATCTTTAAAGTGAGAACTGATAAAAAGTAAAAAATATGCTTAAGAGCAAATGAAAATCAACCTTTCTATTTGCTCTGTAATGTCACTATTTTTGTACTATTTAGTTTAGAAACCATCATGATGCAGTGATACACTGAACTAGTGATTACAGGTGGCCTTGCTAGACTTGTTTCAAACATTTTCTTTTCCCCTAACAATATCATTACTTTTTAGTAGATTATTTTATTTTAAAAGTCTAATTAAATTTTTAAAAAATTATAGCATGGAAAAATTTTGCTAATTAACTTGATGGTATATTATCTGCTTGAAGTAATACTATGACTTCATTAGCATGAGTTTCCAACAGAATGCTGTATTACCAGAACAATGCTACAAAGTGAACACCCAGTTCATCACAATTTGCTCTCAGATGACTAATGGTCATCCCATCTATGAGATTTAGAATGATATGCCACTTCGTGAAAAGTATTGAGGTATAGGTAGTTTTCCTGTCACTGATTTTGCAAAACTACTGTATTTACAAATAAACGAATAAACTCTCACTGAATGAGTTCCAGGCTTCCAAATCAAAGCCAATGCAATATTAGGTTCAGATTAATTGATAAATTCTTTTGAAAACTTCAGGCTCACTTATGCAGAATCCAGGTGAAAAGAGAAAAGAAAGAGCTGAAAAGGAAGGCTGAAATTATAAAGAACAGTTCTGTAAATAGAAAGGCTCTGTAAATTTTCAAGGAAGGATGGTTCACACTGCAGATGTATTCCTCAAATCTTACCTGTTTATCTAAATATTTATTTTCCTCATATTGATATGCTCTTAGACTTTCATATGAGTCCTGTAAATAGGTACAACATACACTCTTTTGCTCTTATTTGTGTGATTGTGTCCTTTTTGTTCTGGATGCAAGTTCACTCCACTCTGTTATCCTTTCATGGAAAGTTGGTCACATAGCACTCTAAAAGCACAAGGGATCCAACGACCCAGGCTTCCTTGCATGCCTCAACAACCTGAGCTCACCCTCTCCAAATATCTCCTTTCCAATCAAGATGTCTTTTGTTTTGCAAGGTAGTGGAAACAAGCAAACAAAATGTATGTTTTATAAAGTTTCCAGAATCATTTCTAATTCTATTTTTAACAGAAAAAAATATGTGTAGACTTAGTCAAACCATAAAACTTCCCACATTTCCCTGAGTAATTTTTCTGCTCACTCTCAATCTGTCTTTGAACTTAGGAAAAGTCTCCAGCTGTTCAATCTTCTTCTTTCCACACTGGCCTTCTTCAGACACTGATTTCTCTCCCTCTTCCTAACCCTTCCTAATGACAGGGGATCTGAAGATGTTGAAGAATTCAATATAAAAGAATTGCATCAGATAGAAACTGAAGGAGCAAAAAACAGTGAGACTGATGACAAGCTGTAAAATATTGCATGTTTTTTCCTTCAAAGAGGTCAAGGTTTGAGTAGCAGCTTGTGGAAATTCCACTTTTTCTCTCTTCCTTCTTTCATGTCAGATACTGGATTTCCCCAAATAACTTTCTAAAATATAAAAGCAGAAATGATGAGTGGGGATTTGTGAAGAATTCTGACATTAATATAATAAAAAATCAAGTTAGTCATTTGTTAGCAAAGAAAATATTGTGTATTCCTCTGCCTATGATCCCCTAGCAGATTTGGACATAAAACGCTTAGTTAAACTGCTAAGTTAAAATAGAATGTCCAAAGTATTTCACTGCAATTTAATAGAAGATTACTGCTCTTCCACCAGTAACAGCAGATGTGGACACTGTCATGTCACAAAACATTTTTATTCCAGACCTGCTCTTTATTCCATGGGAGTAGGTTACATGTCTGCTGAGTTAAATGGACCTTATGAAACAATGTGGACATGATATCGTTTTCATGTAAATGTGATGAATATGATAAAACCAGTCATGCCATGTCTGGTCTGTGGTAACTGGATATGAGCATAAAAGCCTCACATCAAGTCCCTGGACAGAGAAAGGTACCTACTGTCACTGGGGGTGCTCAAGGATGCATGGAATTATATTCTTATTAGGTTCTATTTATTGGCCCAAAAGCATAGGTTTTCTTTGCCAGTTGTAGGCAACTTCTGGCAATCCACCCTTGAAACGGCATAGTGTGTCTCAGAGAGAACTAGATGACTTACTTTTCAGTACCTGATATTGAAACAGATTAAAAACCGTCACAGAACATTCCTGGGCACTGCAATTCCTTTGTAGTGCTAAAATCCTGCCACAGCAAAAGGCATGGTTTGGGCTCACACCTGTGAGTATTCCCAAAATAAAACTTGGGCATAATTTGGAAATTAGTAGCAGCTGAAAGCATTTCCAATAAGTGTTTGGACATCACCACTTTATTTTGGAGGGTAATAGGGTTTAATTTAATTTAAAAAGGAATGTTGATAGGCTAAGGGGAAGAGACAGTGTGTGAAGCAGCTTATTGAATCCTGTGTTCAGTTTTGGGCCCCTCATTACCAGGAAGATATTGAGCTGCTGGAGTGTGTCCAGAGAAGGGCAACAGAGCTGGGGAAGAGGTGGGAGCACAAGCCTTATGTGAAGCATAAGGGAGCTGGGGTTATATGTCTGAACAAAAGGAGGCTCAGGGGAACTTTATTGCTCTCTACCAAGAACCTGAGAGAAGGTGGTAGTGAGATGAGGATCAGTGTTTTTACCCATGTAAGAAGAGACATGACAAGCAGAAACAGACTCAAGTTGTGCCAGAGAAGGTTTAGATTGGATATTAGGAAAAATTTCTTTATGGAGAGGGTTGTCAAGCATTGAAACAGGCTGCCCAGGGAAGTGGTGGAATCATCATCCCTGTAAGTATTTAAAAGATGTGTAGCTGTGGCACTTAGGTACATGGTGGGCTTGTCAGTGCTGGGTTAAGGGTTGAACTCAATGTTCTTAAAGGTCTTTTCCAACCTCAATGATTCTATGATTCTACGAAGAGGAGAGAGAAGGGAAAATCCGCCATATAGGGAAATAACAAAGCTGAGAAGCATTTCTATTTCACAAAAAGTGACAAAAGAGTAGTGAAGAGAAAAGAAGAAGTAAAACTACCCTTTTGAAGTGTTATAATGGTTAGTCTCTGTTTACTTTATGCAAGATATTGCCACCAGGCATTCTGTCACATGGGGGAAGATAAGACACTGAGATTAAAGAAACAGGACCTGATACTCTTTAAGAGAGCAACATCCCTATACAGAAGAGAAAATCCACTCTGCTCACATAAGAAGTTTAGAGACCAAGAGTTGATTCAAAGGCATTTGTGATGATAAAAGTTATTAAAATAATATTATGATGATACATAAAAGTAATTTTTTTATGAAACACAGTGCAAACAATATAAACCAACCACCATAAAACAATGAAAAAAAAATCCTGAAAACAACACCCTTAGTACACGAATGTGGCATATTATAACACACTTTATGCTTTCTTTTTAAAACAGCAAAACTGTGCCTCTTGGACCACAGGAAAGATAAGGAGTGAAAGAGGTACTCATGGTGCTCTGGCATGATTGCTAAAGGTTGAAACATTTTGGCTTTGACCCATTCTGTGTGAGTCATTCGAGACCCTCTGTATCACTGTACCTTGGATACCAGGTCAAAGAGGCAGAAGGTCATAAAAATGCATTGTGACCTTTTTCACAGGCAATGTGGTTGGAAACACTATCCTGATCCATTACTGAATGAAAGTTTTCCAGCCAAAACCAGTCTATTGACCGAGAAATGTGTAGTTTGAAAGACTTAAAAAAAATCCTATTAGATAATTATATCTTCTGGCTAATAGAAATAAAAAAATATTCACTTTCCCCCTTAAGCTGTGTATTTTTATTTAATGTATTAAGTATGCCATAGGCATCTTGGACTGGTATTCAAAATTCCCATCAGTTAAAGCAACAGCTTTGGGAGGATTTATTGCTCAGGTAAATTAACCTGTTAGGTTTTTGGTTCTTTTCCCCCAACATTCAGAGGGATATATGGGCTGAAATAAAAGTGCTGATGTTCATTTTGTGTGTATACCTAACTTTCACTGACATTGTCTTCTGTGAAACCGTAATCTATTACACAAAGCAAAAAAAAGATTTTTAAAAAAGAGCTAAATGGCAAAAAACCTGTGCTCAAAGATACAGACTCAGATTTGTGTTTTCACAGGACTGGATGTTGTCTTCACATGATGCTTCATTTAATAAAAATGTGTGCATGTGCTTAACTTTAGGAATGAAAATATTTCTCTTCAGGTAGGAATTTTCAGCCTCTAGATGTTAATCATGTGTTTAAATGCTCTACTGCACAAGGTCCACCATGATGTTTTCTTGAAAGCACCTTTTGGCATAGATTTGGTTCTAGACACCTTATTCTAGAACAGGAAAGCAGAAATTTTCTCCTACTGTCAAATGGCACGAACTTTCCCATGATGAATCCCTGGCCTATTGAAAATTGCAGCTGATTCTACAGACTTAGATACTTCAGGTTTTCACTTCATGTTTCAAGGACTGAATGGGTGAAAAGGCAAAGCAGAGAAAATAGAAATCTCATGGCTCTGTTTTAGTCCAGTTCTCTATGCCTGTGAATTCAAGTTAAATCTATAATGGAAAGAAATAGGATTTGCATAGTAAATATTTGCAAGGTCTAGGATTGTTTCACAGTTTCACCAGTTTTTCATTGGCTTCCCATCAGTAAATAAAAACAATTCTCAAGTCATCTCGTGCACCCTCTTGACAAAAATCACATTACATTGACATCAGTACTAGGAGTCGTTTGCAAAGAGGTGTACGGAACTTTTTGCTACCTTGCACACTGGTGCTGGTATCATGAGCAATTGTGCTGCTGTTAGAGGTGATAACAGTAAGTATCAGAAAAAAAACCAGGCTGAGTCTCAAGTCCCTGCTTGAGTTTGTCGTGCTGGTGGATAAAAAATTCTTTGCCAGCAAAGGTAGTGCAGCTGTTGCTGAGAATAAAATGCGAATCTATGAAAGCAGCTCTGACTCCTCACAGCAATACTGTAACACTGGCACTGTCCACAGAGCATACAAGAGAAAACTTATTTCCTGTGAATGTTCACGTAAGCAGAGTGTATAGGAAAAGAGGCATAAGCATAAGAGACACTTAATTTCTTAAATTAAGGTTAATGCTTTAGAGACTCTTTTACTCAAAGAGTTTTCACAGCTCTGAATAACATTGTTCTAATGACAAGGTTTCACATTTTTATGCTCTTGTAATTGATCTCTCCAGTACACATGTTACGACAGAAAAGTTCCCTGTGGATTAGTTTTATCTCTTGTATCTATTTCTAGGACTTGAAAAAAACCCCAGCCTCTTTTAGAAATCGAAGCTTTGAATTTCGTCACTACCTTTTAGTGATCAGCCCTTTTTTAGAAAGAGGTTTTGGAAGACAGCCATTATAAAATATAGTGCAAATACAATTCTAGCTTGTTCTATAAATTGGAATGGGTATTCTGTTAGAAGAAACAGGGAATGTGAAAAGATGTGAATATATGTTAAAAGAGATGATCAGTTTCACATTCCCTGGCACTGAAACTGTTATGCAGACAATGCAGGAGAAATTTCAGATTTGAGGTGATCCACTATTCTGATTGTAGCTAGGTGGGGAGCCTCTGTGGAGACTGAAAACTTCTTTGTAGCACCAAAGCTAGAGATTCATATAAAATAAAACAAAAATAAAAATATATGCTAGATTTGTCTGGAGTAGAGTTAATTTTCTTTGTAGTAATTGGATGAGTTTATGTTTTGGATTTGTGCTGAAAACACTGTTGATAATGTAGAGATGTTTCTATTACTGCTGAGCAGGGCTTACACAGCATCAAGGCCTTTTCAGACACCACACCACCAGTGAGGGGGCTGGTGGTGCACAAGGAGTTGGGAGAGGACACAGCTGGGACAGCTGACCCCAACTGACCACAGGGACATTTCATTCCATATGGCACCATACCCAGCATTTAAAGCTGGGGGAAGAACAAGGAAAGGGATGTGCAGAGTTATGATATTTGTCTTCCTAAGTCATGGTTACATGTGATGGAGCTCTGCTTTCCTGGGGATGACTGAACACCTGCCTGCCCATGGGAAGTGGTGAATGAATTCTTTGTTTTGTTTTGCTTGTGTGTGTGTGTGGCTTTTGCTTCACCTATTAAACTGTCCTTATCTCAACACACAAATATTTTTCACTTTTACTATTCCAGTTCTCTCCCTGATCCCACTGCTGAGGGTGTGAGTGAGCAGCTGTGTGGTTCTTAGTTGCCAGCTGGGGTAAAACCACAACAAAATACAGTAACTGAATGTGAAAAGAAAGAAACAAACTCTAAAGAAAGTGAAGAGAACTGTGAGAACATGGCCATAACTAACTCAATCTCCACTGACATCAGCAGCTTTGGGGTTTTTTGCATTTATTTTAATGAGATTTGGACTGGACGACAGAGGGTAAACACACAGAACTCTGAATTAAGTTGATATGCAGTTGTGTAATAGGTAATTGTATGTAATTGCCATAACCAGTGAGGTTGACTGTGTGTCTAGAAGGCAGAGAGGGACCAGTTACCAGACTGCCAGGAGTAGACTCAGAACTTCAACAGCAAGGTACTTGCAGAAGTTTATTGAAAGTTTGCCTGGATAAAACAGGAGGTTTTTGGGAGGTTCCATTTTATCTGCATGCCAACCGAATATAGAAACTATTAGTCAAAGTGGACAAATCCTGGTTTTGTACTGAATAATGTAAAGAATAGCATTTGATGCTGAATATGTGCTTAAGAGATTTGCCTAGCTTAAGTTAAAGTGACTCCATTACCAGGCATTTCTAATATTCAGGAAAGTTATTCCTTGATAAGAAAGTATTGATTGCTGTGTCTTTTATTACCTGGAGTCTTCCCTAAAATGAAAAGTAACAGTGAGCAGAAAATGTAAACATAGTACTGACTCTATTTTAACAAGGTGTATCTTTGGCCTGTTTAGCTATCATGAATTGCAAGCCAGATCTTTAAGAAATAGCTTGCAAATTATTCTTTGAAACTTTTCCAAAATATTTTGTCTTATCTTTCAGTAACTTTATTTCTTTGGTTTACCTGGGCATCAAGGATTGCTATGATCTGCTAGTTATAATCCACTGATCACAACATAGAGTTTTGACTTACATTTTATGTTATTTGTCATTAGTCACTTTCCAGGTACTATTAAATCATTTTATATTGGTAGTGAGGATATACAGAAAAACAACTTTAATTTCCCAGAAGGATTTTTATTATGAATGTTTTTTAATGGAAGATGTCAGATTAGGGAATTTTATTGACAGGATTCAGTCAGCTAGTATTAGCCTAATTAACGTCTGCTGGTGCATGTCTGAGTATGTACACATACTTCAACTAACCTGTGCAAGTCCAGGGAAGTTCCCATGAGGTCTAGACATGCTCACATCCCTGCAAAAGAGTGAAGTCTGGAAAACAAGCCCTCGTAGCTGTGTTTTCAGCACTCCCTGGTCCCAGTGTTAACCTTCATGGGCAGCTTGTATGAAGCCCATCCTCTTCACTGGGGAACTGGGATGACCCTTCGCCCCTGCCTCTCACAGGTACAGTAACTCATGCGCTGTTTCAGCACTCTTCCGTGTGCCCATGAGAGGCACTGGACCTGTCAGAAGCGTAATATGTCTTGACATTTGCTCCTTAATATAGCTCAGCCTCATAGGAGCCTGGCATGTGGCTTGCTGCAGTAAACAGACCACATTTCCTTCAAACACTTTCATTTCTGTAATCCTGGGTGTGTGATGTGCTATCCTGAAGGAAGTTTACTGCTGTTGCCTTGCTTCCAATTGACCTGCTGCGGCAAAACACCTTCCACTAGAGAGGCTTCAGGGAGGGTTAGGTTAAAGGCGTGGGTTAGTGAAAGAGCCATTTTTAAAGGATGTGCAGTTAGGCCGTTCAGATGCTGCTTCAAAGCTGGGCAACTTCCTCAATAATAGGGAGATGGGAATACCATGCAGGAAAATTTGGGTGACCTGGATAGCAAGTGAGATGGAAATTTGCGTTATAGTAGACAGGGTCATGCACTAAAGGATTACTAAGGCTCTGGTGTGTCAGCAGCGGTAAATAAGGAAAGAAGAGAAAAAGGGTGCATGAGTCAGCTGCAGGATGACTGTAAAACAGCCCTGGAAAGAGTCAATGGCAATCCTAGAATGAAAACTGGAGAAAGCTTTTCCAGTTGAGGTAAGAAAGTATGACTGCACTGTGCAAGACCCTGAGGAAGTCATAATCTAAATATTCTACACAGTTTTAGTCAGCCAAGATCCAGCAGGATAAGCTGAAATGGGAATGTGTGTAAAGAGGAGATAATTTATCAGGCAAGTGGAATACCCATGTTACAATCAAATCTAAAATAACATGGTTTCACTAAGTGAGATCTTCTCATCAGTAGGCCAAAGTGGGTAAAACACAGTAGGGAAGAAAGAACAATTTAAGGTAAATGACAGTACTGGCACAAGACCACATAAGTATAAATATGCAAGAATTCCTTGCATTGTGGTGGAGAAGCAGGTGAACTGACCCCAGCAGTGCTGCACACCAAATGACCTCAAACCAAAAAACTTGAACATTTCCCCAGAACACATCAACAGGGTCTGTGTGAGTCCTTCCCATATTCTGCTCAGAAGAAAGTGTTTTCATGAGCTCAAGAATCAATCAAATTTATACATGGGAGAAAAAAGTCCCAGCAAGGTCTATTAAACAGCTTTCAGCTGAGGAGATCCCCAAGCTGGGAACAAGCTAGGGAGCCCTTGATCTAAGAAGCTGTGAAAGTTTCAGGGGGGTTGTTGCCACATGCTTACTCCATTGTTATTTTCTTCCATGGACTTTCGCTGTTGATCACAGTTTTCAGTGTGTTTTCAGTAGTTTCTCATAAAGCAAAAACTAATCAAAGAAAGAAACAATGGACCTCACACCACTCCTCTGTCAATCTTCCCCCAAAAAACCCCACCAAAAAATCCACAAGCCTCTAGGCTATTTTCTTTCTACTAAATATAAATTCATGGGATTTTTGGCATGATCTTTCCTGCCTGTAGCCTCAAGAAAACAGAAATATCCATCAACATGGTAGACAGTGACTTCGGTGTGAAAGGACAGGCTGTTTTAAAATCTGTGATACGAAGAGCAGAAAGCAGGAGGCTTTGTCATTTGAGAAAGCATAGCTCAGAGGATGTCCGAGATGAAGTGGAATAAGACAAGATGAAGCAGTGTATCATGAAATTGCCAGTTTTCAAGGACTGAAAATTGAGAGCTGTAGCAGAAATTGTTTTGGTGCCTTTGCTGCAGAAGTGACCGCTGCAACACCACAGTTGAGTGTGCTCGTGGATGAGATTTGTGCACGTGAAAGGGTAGCTGGGAGTCAGTTCAGTAACATGAGCAGGTGATCAGTCTCTGTAACAAATCTTCCTTGTCTCCTCCCCTAGGGGATACCTATCCTTTTCTGTCTAACCTGTAGTTCTTGTTCAAGAATAGAGTACAGAATTGAATCTTTCAGGAGTTTTTGGGGTGGGTTTGGTTTTTTTTCCCTTCTCTATTTTCTTTTTTTATTTCCTCTGATAAGACAGGGCTAATTATTTCTGTACTGCATTAAAGTGAGACACTCATATTTCTGTCTCCCAGGTACTCTGCCTCCAGCAGTGATTGGCTAATACTATCTGCACCCCAAAAAAATAAAGAGAAAAGAAGTTTTACATGGACAATTGGAGAAAAACCTGCTTCCAGAAAAATGTTCCTCGTTTCTCTCTGTAATTTGAAAAATCTTTTCTGCAATTTATTTATTACTGTTCACTACAGTAATTTTAGATATCCTAGTTATTTATGCAATAAATATTCTTTCTTATTGGAAACGATTTGCTTTAACATTAGACAAAAATGTAGCAATATTATCCATACTTGGCTCACTGCTTATAAGTTATGAACGTTTTTCACTGCTTGTTGCAAGGGCACATTCCACTGTATGAGTTAAGCAAAAGAAAATTCTGATAGCCTCTGGTCTCCACTGCCTCAGCCTCTGTCCACTCCCACAAAGCTTTATCTTTTTAGTTCTTTTCAGAGAGTCCTGACCTTCATGTCTTTGTTAATTTTTTTATACCTAAACACTGATCATGTCTTGTCTACAGCTGCAGTAATTTCTGGCATGAGGAGTTAGAGAGTCAAGTCCAAGTGAAGTAGCACCACTTCTTTAATGCAGCAGCATCTGTTTTTATCATTGCTTTTGTCCCTTCTGTGCTTTGCAATTCTGCATGTTAAGCTGACTTTCACTATTGATAGAGAAAAGATCTTCACTGAACTGCCTGTTGTTAAGTCCAAGTCCATTTTAATAGTTTAAGGCAGCAGATGTGAAATTTTGCCAACAGCTGAACTGTGAGAACATCAGTTCTGAGGCTGGGAGGAGAGGGTACCTCAGGGAGTACACAACTCATCCCAGCCTGTGAGATGTTCAAGAAGCATAAATGGCTTCAGCCCTGGTATTGGGTCCCTTCTTCCCTTACGCTGAAGGATAAAACTTGCCTGGACTCCAACTGCCTCTGGAATGTTCCTATTTAGAGGACTTTGCAAGACTGAGGGTGTGAATAAGAAAGGAAAATGGAAACAGGAGGATACAAGTGCTTGCAGCAGATCTGGCTGAACAGTCATAGGAAATCTTGGTCCCAATGGATTGCATAAGGCTTGCAGAAGGATTTCTGGTCTTTGCTGTGGATGTCATTGCTTGTTCCTCATGTTGCTATCACAGGAATCATAAGATACATTTGAAAGCGTACATTAACAATATTATTATTTGGCTTTGATTTTGATAATTAACTCCTTTTAACTTTGCTTGATTCATTCCATTTATTTTTCTTTGGAGATTTGTTTCACCAGTAAACTTTCTGTAAGAGAAGTTCTTCAGATAGCATTTTTTTTTAATCAGGCTACTATGGTTACTGACTATTCTGATAAATACAGTATCCTGAGTGTGTAAACCTATTATTGTTCTGAAAATTTCAAGATAACATATTTTTTCTTAATTATAATGTAGATATATTTATTGATGAGCAATTGCTTAAATTTTTAAGTTTTTAAATGATGATATTTGTTCTCTTAATCAATATTTTTAATAAACATGTCCAGATTTCAGTAAACATAGGAACTTCCATTTGAAGATATTCTCTGCTCCTGATTTCTTTATTAAAAAAAAAAATTCCTTTTTTTTAATATGACCACTTTCATTACAATTACTTTTGAAAAATATTATATTGAAGACAGGTCCCAGGCTGTCTCCCCCATGTTTGTGTCTGCAAATCACAAAGTGGAAGGGCTTATGGATCATTTGTTTCTTCTTTGTTTTTTCAACATTTATAGTGATTTCCACTCATAAAGTATCATGTATTCTCTCTGGAGTGAAATACAGGATGGTGACTTTTTTACATCATTTGCAATATCATTCATCATTAGGCTCATATTCAATTAGCAGTTATTTTACTTATACAGGAATTATGTATATTAAGTAATTATGTATGATGTTCATAAATAGCAAAATATTATGAAAAGCCACATTTTTTTCCTCTCTAAATTTATTTCACCTGTGAAAAACTGATCTCAGACTACAACGTTTCTTTTTGTTTTGTTTGTTTAATATCTATTAATGTCTTCCTCCTCCTTTTATTTTTTATAGCAACATTGACTCAAGAATGACGACTGAAATTGAATATAAATATGAAAAACATGCCTATTAGATTTAAACATAAATTACCTCATTCTGTCCCTGGCCTGTGATCCCTTTTCCTTTAGCCTGCTCTGTTTCTCTGAATGTATTCATTTTTGGAACAGTTAATTGCCATACCAGATTCTCATTTAAAATGTAAGAGCTTTCAAACAAAATAAGTTCCATATTCACAGCAAAGCGCATCTGGATGGCAGAGCCAAATGAGAGATGTGCAGCAGCACAAGTCCAGGCCACAGTTTTTTGAGAAAAACTGATTGATTCTTCTCTCCTGTCTCCAGTCTGAGCATGGCAGCTGTATTGTCCCTTGCACTGCGGATGTGTGACACAGTGCAAAGGTTGACACAATGCTGGGAAAGCAGAAGAAAAGTGAATGGGACTGTAAAACTCCCTCTTTTGGCTCAGTGGGGAGTCTTCAGAGTTTACTTCAGCAGAGAGGAACTCATTTTGAGCTTTCCTTAAACAAAGCAGCACAGCAAGAGGAGCAAAACTGCCTCCTCTCTCTTTGTGTCCATCTGTTTTTACTTTAATCACTCTTAGCATGAATATTGTACAGTTTCTCATCCCATGAATATAAACAAATCTGGTACTCTCCTTTCTTCCTGGAGGATTTCAAGCAGTTCTCCAATATTTTTCTATTAATGTCTGCATGTGTCAATCCATTATTCAACCGCTCCCACAAACCACGCGTGCACACAGGCACACAGACACTTTCAGCAGATAATCACAGAAGTAATTAAAAGCTACAGGAAACTCATTTGCCCTGTCCAAATAGCTGTAGGCCCTTTCATAACTCGCACTTACACCCTTTTATGCCAATGACATTTTATTTCACCATCACATCTCTAGTATCTATGGCCCTAAGTTGCCCTTCTACTAATCTGCAGTCCCCATTATCACAGATAAAAGATTTTTTGTGTCTTGAGACACATATATAGCAGTCAGTCTCAAAGGATACTTATTATTTCCGTAGGACTTTTTATTTGTGTTCCTTTTTGTTAGTTTTCTAAAGCATCATGAGCAATTATAGAACTAATCTCTCATCTCTGGAAAAAATAGGTTTAGCTTGGAATACTATACTGAAAACAGGATATGAGTGGTCATTCGTGCACTTTTTCAATGCAAATAGATACACATTACTTTTAGAATCCCTAGTCCAGTTTACCGAGTCCGGTCGGATTAGCGAAGCGAAAGAATTGTGTCACTACAGAAGGTGTTGATTTGTTGACCCATTCAGCCAGGGTCCTAGCCCTAAAAGCATGGAAACTCAGGTGAGAAGCAGCTTAGGCCCCTGAAAGATTTAAGCTGCTGTCCTCGGTCAGCAAGGAGGTCACTACGTGCTGGCCACAGATTATTAGCCCTCAAACACGACTTCATTAGCTACCTAGAGTGTAACTGCTAACTTCACTACAAGTTGGAAGCCACCCAAAGAGGAATGATGCTAATAGAAATGAACTAAATTATAATCACCAGTTAATGTGACAGCAGTCTGCAGAGATTATTTTGCTGTTACAAAAAAACCCCAACAAAACCAACAAAACAAAACAAAACCAAACCCCAAAAAATAACCAACCAACCAACCAGCCAACCAAAAAAACCCCAACCTAACAAAAAAAAACCAAAAAACCAAGCAACCAAAAAAAAAAAAGAAAAGAAAAACCAAAAGACCTCCACCACATTTGTAAGAAATCAAATACATGCACCAGGTATCTCTCAGGACTCCTCATGCCCACAGTTACCCACATGCTCAAGCATTTGGGTGTCTCAGTGCTAATGGTGACAAACGTTGCTACTGAAGTATCACTGAAAGACTTAGGATAAAGCAAGAATCTCTTTGACAATTTTTGCCATCAAAGAAATATTTTTTCTCACCAAAGTATTGCTCAGATTGTTTCTCCTTTTCTCTGAATATTATCGGTTGTAGACTTTGTGCGGGCACAAATGACTTAAAGATGCAGGGCTAAGAGAAGTGCTTGATTGCCTGTGCTGTTTAATTGTTAGCACCCTCCCCTGCAGTTTTGATTGCATCAAGCAGCACTTCACAGGCAGTGCTCAGGCATGAACAGGAAATAAATCAAGGGATGTTTCCAATGGGCAGTGTGATGCAAGGGAGACCAGGGCAACTATGTCCTGGCACCAACCCTATAGGCCAACAGGCAGTCCCCCAATCTCTTTGTTTGGTAGTATATTTGCAGACAAAGCATACTCTGAGGTTGTAGATTTTAGTGTGAGATAACCATCAGGTCATTTGAAGAGGTTACCTTTTGTCCATCACAGCAGCTGGGACACAGTGAAGCCGAAAGCCTTGGCATGGATCTGACTCTGCTGCTGCCCTTGGCGCTCTCCTCCCCACCTGCCCAGGCTCCCTGTCACTCTCAGCTCCTCTTCTCCACTCTGCAACTGGGCAGGAGACTAATTTGGCTGAAACTGGAGAGGCACAGATGGTACCAGGGTACCGTCTCCAAAAATACCAGCTGCTTTAAACCTTGGAGTTTTTGTCAGCATCCCCAAAATGGCTCTGTTAATAGTCTGTGCAATGGAAAGGGAAAGAGAGGTGAGAGAGACTGATTTCTCAAGTTCTTACTATTAAGTCAGTGAAACTTTTTTCCCCTTAGTATTTAAAAAATAGGTATTCAGTAGACTCCCAAGGTCCCTGCAGTTTTCCTCTGAGCTACAGCAGCACATTAAAAGGAGCTTACTAAAAGACAACCTTAGAATAAAAAAGAACTGGCATTTTCTTGGTGTTAAAATGGGTGGAATGATTAATCAGGAAAGAAAATATGTGGCAAAAAGCAAGGTCTTTCTAAGACATCTGGTGTTTGAAAACAGTGAGATAGAGTAATCAGAAAGCAAAGACAAAACTTTTCCCAGCTTTGAAAGCCCATTTATTCCACCGGGTATGGTTACTGCTCCCTCACCTATTCCTTGTATCCTCTGTTTCTGAGGAACTATAATTTATATAACAGTCAGAGTTCAGTCTGAGAGAATAAAAAATTAATTTTGTCCAAAATTAATACTGACTTAAGAAGAAAACAAAAGAAAAAGCATATACATTTTGATTTTGACTCAATTAAGTAACAAATTTTTTAATATTCTTACTGTTACCTCTCACATATTAAATATATAATAAAAGATCAGATTAAGGACTGTAGTTGTCTTGAGGCACGCAAGATTTATTTTTTTTCTCATACTGTCCATGACTTTGCTCTTGTCTACATTCCTGAGGTATATCACAGGTCATAGATCCAAAAGTTGTTTCTACTATTGTTATAAGTAGATTACAAAACCTCGTATAGAAAGTAAGGAATGTATGATATGCATAGTTTACTTCTACTACATATGTATCTAATCAGCTAAGCATATATTTGTATATTTCCTGGTATATACAATTAAAATGTAAATTTATTGTAACAGAAAAAACCCAAACAAACAGTAAAACTCATTCTCCACCCTGGTTATGAGCATACTTTACTCTCTTTCTGTGAAAATATAAGCAATTGGAAAAAGTAGCATTTTAATATCTCATTTTTGTCATACTCGAATAGCAGAAATATTGCTTTCCTCTTCCCTACTAATGATGGATCAGTCACTCACTCCATAAGTATGCAAAATTCCAAGAAATTCAGTATGTTCTTCTTTGTAATAATTGATTTGCCAGTCCTTTTAAACATGAACTACTTTATCTATCCATGCATGCATCCATCTTTTTGTTATGTTTTATTTCTTAGCTCCATATTTTGTGTAGTTTCCAAAAACACAGAAGACATAAAAGAACAATTTTGTTTATAAATTATCTCCAGGAAAGCCTTCTATTAGAATTTCATATCAAGTGCCAGTAAGAATCTGTAAAACTCATTCAGAAGTTCATAGGCATTAGAATCCTTTTTATTGATGGGTCTTGGGGTCAGATTCAGCTAAGGCTGAGGGGTCCTTCTCCTGGGAATGAGTTTCTTCAATTATTTGGCCTTCTTCCCCAGCTAACAGATAGTTTTATGAGCAAATGTTGTTGCATTATCTCTCTCTGAAATTACACCCTGACAATGTTAAAATGATATAATGATCTCAGGCCCTGTAAAGCCCAGTACTAAGCTGCTACACTCGATGATTAGCCTGAGACTGCTGTAGGATATAAAGAAAGCTGGCAGTTGGACTAAAAGGCAACTGCTAGGGCCCGAGCAGACTGAGAAATTTTGGCCTTGGTTATCTGTTTTCTTGCCAACCTTCAACGAGCATGATGCTGCCGCTCTGTCCCAGAAACATTGCTTTAGCCTAGTGTGAGAACAGTCAAGCAACTTTTTAGCCTCCTTTGAGGAGAGCTGGAGGAGTGAATAAAGTGTATGGAAAAAAAATGCTCAGACACTTTCAGAGAATAACAGGCATGCTGTTAAAAATGCCTATTTCCTGGAATCAATATATCTCGTTTTATAGATGCTGCAACACTGCAGTATAAATACTCACATTTTCCTTTGGGTAGATACCATCAGGAAAGTAAAATTTAAGTGGAAAAAAAAAGTGCAAGCAAAATGTAAGTATTTCTGAAAGAGGTATCCTTGTCTTTGGTGGTCTACCTGTACGTTGCAGCTCTTAGCATGGAAAATTGAAAATTGACAAAACCATTCTATATGCACAAATAAATTCCATGAGTATTTACTTACTTAGGTTAAAAAAAACCAAATTTGATATGTACTCCTAATTCTAATGGGGATGTATGACATAAAATACACAAAGTGGCATAAACCCCAAAGTGGATGGCCTCTACACTCCCCAGAGCTAAATAAACAAAGACCAAAACACAAAATTAAAAAAGTCGAAAGAATACACAGGACAGTAATCACAAAATGTCTTGTAGAGGTTTTTATTTATTAGACAAAAGTTGGAAGCACAGGACATTCCACTAGAAACTCTTTTTAAGAGATTTCTAGTATGATTTCCCAAATCCATGGAGTATGGCTAAAATTCTATATACCAGAGGGTTTTCCCGTCTTGTGGTTTACATGACTAGGTATTCTAACAGTCCGTGATAGATACACACCAACCACAGGGATGAGTCACACAGAGGAAATTAAGTCATCATTAATGAATATGAATTCACTTGAGACACATCTTAGCAATTGAGACGGGTTAAAATGTGTCAGTGTTGCCAACAAGGAAATATATGAGAAGTAGGCATGGGAATATTGCCCATATTTTTCTGGCTCTAGAAATTTTTACCGAAGACCTACACTTCTGTGTTAAACATTTCAGATGCAGCCAGCTGAGAATGACAATAACACTTCAAACTTTTCCTCACTATTGAAAGGTAAAATCCAAACAGAATTAATATCTGTAAATCCCCAGACTTTTTAACAGCACTTTCTGTCTTTGATTTGAAATTTTGTGCAGTTGATATAGAATGAAGGGGCCAAGATAGCTAGACTATAAAAGCATTCAATTAATGTGACATGAAGATGAAGCTCAGCATAAGTCTCTAGCATTAAGCTGCACAATCCTTTGGAGTTTTTGCTCACAAAGATGTGAGGTATACATTTCTGATTATGTCTTGTAACATTTTAAAGACTTATACTCCCTGAAGCATTGCAGTATAAAAATCTTCCCAAGTTAACAGATATTTTATGGAAAGCAAGATCCTTCATACTTCCACCCACAAGGAAAGATTTGTAATTTTGGCAGAAAACATTGAAATATTTGTTGTAAGGAAAAAGAGAAAAAAAAAAAAGAAAAAGAAATTATTTGGCCATGTTGACATGAACAATTTTAAGCTAAGCAAAACACTGTACTGTTCCCAAATGAAAACATGACTTTAGATTAGTCTGTTAATTGCTGCTCAGTTTTGGTAAATATGAGTGGAGATGAGACACTGTGGTGGAGAATGGAAAGTGAAGTTGCAGAGGATGTTATGATCACCAGTTAGGAAAGGGACAACCGGGTCCATAATTCTCGTGACTGTAACAACTCTTTTTTTCTTTAACCTAATTTTCAGTTTATCTTTGCTCATAGCTAATTTAGACCCATTTGGTCTTGGGTCGACTTCATCTCTTAGTTTAAAATACATGTTTCTAGGCCAGCTATTTGTCCAATCTTACATGTAACACAAGAAAAATTTCCACTCAGCTGAGTAGGGCTTCCGATTATATGACAGTAGCTAAACCTTTCTACCTTTTCCATTTCCCATAACAAAGGTTTTTCCTGAACCTGATGGTATCCCAGGTCTACATCTGCTCCATTCATGAGCACAGATGGACAAGAACAGCAAGATTTTTCTGTTCCTCTATATTCCAATGTTCATCCCCTCCATACAAGGTTCTTGTAGTTCACCCAGCATCGCAGAGACATTCTGCAGCATTTAATGGTATATTTTATTACTTGTTAATGGTCCTTAAAATTGGTGCAGGCCCTGAGCTGAACTCACTGTATCAGTGCAATTTCAAACTGATCTCAAAGATTGGGGCTTGGAGCCACAGATGAATTGTAAGTGCGCAGTTCTCCACAAGGCTAAGGTTGACCAACAGAAATTACTCACTCAGTCTTACATCTCCTGGCTAGCACACAAAAATAATAACCCATTTGGCCTTTTCATTGTCTAATAGTTAACATTTTTTACCCAATTTTATTGAGTCAACACTCAGACTGGAGTGACTACCAATTGTCAACAAGTTACTTTAAAGACTTTTTTAAAAATTACTTTGTTACGGCTTCCTGGTGTATGAGTTCACAGTAGAGTGAATTTTATGTGTGCAAGTGTAGCCTAAATTTGATGGTTAACCAGAGAGTGCTGGGCTTTGTGTTCCTGTGTTTAGATTTCCTCTGGTGCCCCAGCTGACCACCAGCCTATAAATTATCCTGAAGTAATTTCTGTGATCATGGTGTTTTCATGTCCAGCACTGTAAGGTCGAGAAGGGTTTGGGACAGCTTAAAGAAAAAAGAGAGATCAGTACATTCCAATTGTCTGCTTCCCAACAGTGTTTTACCTACCAAATAACATTGTGCTCTAAACCCTAAAAAATCACCTTAAACTGCCTTGTTTTGAAACATGAATGTTTCTAGATATGTGAAAGTCAGACTTCACAGCATGAATTTGGGTGCACTGTCAGTGCTTCTGTTACCAGGTGAATAAAACATGTATGAAAGGGGCTGTGGCTCAAGATCTGAGCTAGTCTGTGTCTTGGTCATCCTCTGCACAGGGAAATGCACAAAACCACCGCTGTGCTGCTGCCTGCAGGCAGTGAATTTTCAGGTACTTGAATATCCCAGATTCACAGAAAGCAACTGGATTTGTCTGGGTGGTGACATTGAGTTTCCACAGAGAAGTTTATAGAGAAGGACAATTTTTTTATTATTATTAAATTCAGAGAAGGTGCACTTAGACTTTTATGTAAACCTGGAGTGAAAGAACACACTGGCTCACGTGTTTAGTATGATAGCAAGGAGAAATCCAGTCAGCCTGAAGAAGTCCAGGAATCCTCTGCTGCCCATACACATAGGGGACAATTAAGGTGATCCTGGCAGGAAATATAAAAATAGAGAAGTTGCACTACAGCAATTCCTTGCCTCTTCTTTGCCCAAAGATTGCTACATTAAGGTCCAAAACACCTCTGAGTTTTTGTGTACAGCAGAGACCTCTTCATAGAAAAAGCTGTTCACAAATGAGGTGTGATGTGAAGGGAATAGCAATTAGAGATGTTGCTTATTTCAGAATACTGTAAAAGAATGTTTTAGACTGATTTGTAGCCAAACCAATGACATAGGACTTCATGGATCGTGGAAAAAGAAACTATTATTTCCTATTTCATTTCATTGTTGTCTCATTGTGAGACTTTCTATGGCCAAATATACCCCTGTATGCAAGGTTAGTCCTGACTTTAGTGGGACATGGGTACTGTGCACATAGCTGGGCACTTCCTACAGCACCTGCCTACAGCAGCTCTGTTAAGCAGTGTTAAATATCAAGCAAGGCTGTATAACACACTGATAATTCTCCTCTAACTGCCAATATGCAAACACATACAGAAAAAACAGCCAAACTGCCTTCTTCATAAAAAGACATGAAACAAATAAGAATTCATAATTGAAAAAAGTCTCTTAATCTGAAAAAAAAAAGGAGGGCTACCAGAAAGAAAATGTGCCAAATCTTCATGAAGAGAGATTCTTAAATTTGTTCTCCTTCAATAAGATTGAAGAATGCGGGTGTACAGAGACTGCAGAGAGACAGTAATTCTATCAATATTTTGTAGCAATATCTATGTTTGATCTTTCCATGATGAGAAGACTGCCTTGAACACCCTCAACTTATTGCCTGTGAAAAGACATCTAATGAATTTTTTGTGGCCACACAGAGTCGAAGCTCCCAGGGCAGGCAGTTCTTCCTGCAATTGTGTTGCTGCTCTGGGAGCATGCTGAGGGATGGCTTGTACCACCTCTTGTCCTGAAGGACAACATGGAAGAGATGATTTCGGGAAAGGCTGGATTGAAGTACAGCCACTTTGCTGTGATTTGCAGAGCCAGCATGCAAAGACAGATGAATGGGGGAAGAAGTGAGAATAAAAACGCCATAAAAAAGGGAAAGTGGAGGGAATGGATGTGTAATAGTCTTTGTAATGGGCCAGCACAGCTTCATAACAAGCAGGGATGTAATGCTAAACAAACCACAAAGCACTTTTTTTTCCCCCCGTCTTCTTTTTACCCAAGTATTTTAAAAGAGACAGAAATAATTCAGGCTTTAGCAGCGATCTCTGAAAACACCTTGCTTCTCGTGAGAGTCCGCCACAGCCCTCCCACACCCTTTGCTGTCCAAATAAACATTGCAAGGGAATGTTCTTTACATTCCCTGTTGAGCATGTATAGAAAAGATTGCTCTGGCACAGCCTGCTCTCTGTTGACAACAGTGTTTCCTGTTATTGTGAAGGAGTCACGGGCCTGCCTCCAGTCCAGATCTGGGGAGCACTGGTGTCATAGATGTTTTTTCAGGTGTAAAATTCCTGCTGGCCACACAGGCCGTTCACACAGGATAAAATGGGTGTCTTCAGCTTGGCCAGTGTGTCTGTTTGCTCAGGGCTGTGCTGAACCAGCTCCTCTTTTTGCGGCAGTGATGAAACTAGGGAATGTGGAAGGGTGTTTAAAACCCTTCCTGTTGCATATAGGAAATGTTCTGAAAACCTGAGATTTCACTTTTTGTACTCATTGCGGGTCAGCTAGGGCAGAGGGGAGAAGAACAGGCAGTTGTGAGTTCAAGGACTGCATGATAGGAAAGACTTTCTTTTTGCTGGAAGAATGTGGTTGAACTTTCTCCCTGAAGAAGATTTATCCTGTTGTGATTTCAAGGACCCTTAAAAAAGCCAGCCTTAGAGAGCCGCCCACACAAGATAGTAGCATAGCAGCTGCATAACAACGCTACCATGGTTAATGACTGCAAATACAGTGTAGTATTATGAAAAGGTCACTGTGAGAGGGTATCCTGCTGTGCTACAGCTTATGCAGGTGCTGTGGGTGTATCCATAATAGTATCATATCACTGGTGGCAGGGAATTTTTAGATACCAACCTTGTCTGTATTAACCTGAAGAGAACTCCGCATTCCATAAACTCATTTAACCCTGACTTGAGTGGTTTTACAGTGCAGTAGCTACTTCACTGAGTAGAAAACTGGTTTCACTGTCACTTTGATGTACTGTCAAAATGTGCTTTTCTTTTTCTTTCCAGCACAAAATCATTCTCACTTTTTAAACACTTTGTTTGTGTTAGATATGTAAGAATACTCCTCTTTAAAATGATTGTTTTGATGAAATGTAGACTTGCCTGATATTACTTTTCCAGTAAAATATTGAAAGGAAAATTGTGGTCTTCTGTAAAAGTGAAAAACCATTACTGAACTGTGTTTGTTTAAAAAGAAAGCTGCAAGGCCTGGGACCTGGTATTGCAATGAGGGCAGTCTAAGAGTTCAGATGATCCATTTCTTCATTCTTTCACTCAATTGTTTTTTCACAATGGTTCTTCAGTTTGTTGGAGGCAATCCTGACAGAACAGCCAATACTTCGTATTAAAAAGCAGTTGTTAAATGTTGCACATGGGAAAATAAATGGCTATTTGGCATGTTTCTAAAATGTCATCAACTCTTCTTTGCTATTCAACATATTTGCATCATTCTTTGGTGAATTCATGTGAGTAGAGGCCTAAGATCAGTGAGAAAACCCAGAAAAAATATGCAGCAGTGGTGAAGAGAATTGTAATATTTTCCAAATATTCCAGTGTTTATCTCTCATTTTGAAATTTCAACACATTCTGATACTGTAGCTGTGAAAAAGAGGTAATGATGACAGTGCTGTTGCACTTTTAGCTTTTTTTTTTTTACCCCAAAGTAAAAACAGCACAGAAGGAATAAAATCCTTGGTTCTTTATCTGATGCATCAGGAAAGCCACCAGTAAGTTATTCAGGTAAAATATTTCTTAGCTCACATCTATGCATACATAGATACACAAAAATCTATGTGGGTGTGTATATATTTATTTATGAACAACTGTCACTAATAGGAGGCTTTTTTCTACTTCAGTGATAACAAGTGAAAAGACTAGATTTGACTGAGTTGGTCAGACAATGAAACTCTTTATTTTTATGCACCATCTTTCATGCAAGCATATAATGAAATTCTTCAAAGCTGGTTTATCTACACATTCCTGAATGGTGCAACTAAAGTGCTCAGCTTTACAGGAAGCATCTGTACATATTGCAGGGCAGGGGTGAAGATGGAAACAATGGCCAAGTTTCAGGAGAATGATTGAGTGCTGGAAAACTGGGAAGTTCATGCAGTGGGATGAACACTTTTTTTTAGGCAGTTGGAGAGGCTCTGCCCACTGAGCAGATGACTCTTGGAAGGAATTTGAGGAGAATTAGTGGGAATGGCTATTTCAGATGGCAGAAGGAATCAAAATAGAAAGCCAGTTCCTTAGGCCTGGGCTGTCTCCTTTCAAGTCTGAAACATATTTCCTTTCTGTCTTGGATCTTTTGTATCCAAGAGCTCCTTATCCTGCTCTGGTAATAACAGCCCAGAAGGAAGGCTCCGGGGGAAGAAACTGGGGTGAGCTCTGCTTATGACCCCTTCATCACTCAGGCTGAGGTGCACAGGACTTGCAAACTTTCTGGGTATTGTGGATTCATACTGCTTGGATATTTCCTCAGCATACCCTAACTTAACCCCCAAACTCCCTGCCTGCTCTCTGGCAGCAGTACTCAACCTGGTACAGGATTCTCCAGCTTGTGAACAGGCCTCGGCTGTTTAGCAACAAAAAGAACTTGTGACACATCTAAGGTGACAGGTTTTAGAAATAGATCAGAGTGGACCTTGGACACTGACAAATTGACATTATTTCTATTTTGAGCCCAAAAAGACACATATTCACATGATAAATATCAGAAAAATTGGCTTGATTTGACAAAATCATTATGTGGAACAGCATAAATTTAAATTATAGAATTTTGTACTTCAGTTCTTTTCATTATAAGGTCTCTTGCTATTAATCGTCAAAACTTCATACACAGTATATGTTCACACACAGTAGATGTGATTTTAAGAAATTATGAAAATCTTCAGTTTCCACTTGAAAATAATAGGTACAGTAAGAGTCTGAACTACAGATTTTAATAATGCTCTGAGAAGTTTAATCGTTACATATAAAACTCAATTTTGAATAACATGGTGGAAATCCTTTTGGTTTCACTCAGGAAAAATTCTTATAATGATCTTGCTCTTTCATAATATTTTTCTCTCTTTTAGTCTGAGATGTCCCTTGTTTACTTGTCTCTTTTGTATAGTTTTTCTTCAGCTTCAACTTATTTTCTAATTCACAATAATGCATTATTGTAATAATTCTTTCAGAGGATATCAGGCATAGCTGTTCCATTCATAGTAATAAAACACCCCAACACTTCAGTATACATGTAAAAAAGGGATTTTTTTATTTCCATAAACAGAAGTTATGATACTTACAAGATTTCAGCCTCAAAAAAATCAACATCCGTAATGAAGAACTTAAACACAGAAACAGATCTCAGCGTGGATCATCAGTGGTCTTCATATCGTGCTGTGGGTCAAAAGTTAAAGAAAAGGAAAGTTGAATGAAGTTGGTATAGGGGCCTTTGGTCTGCTGTGCTTCCTCCTGTGTCGGGTTAGGTGTTCAGGAATGCAGGTGGTAGCTGAGACATTCTTTCACTCTTACAGATTGTGCTAAGCTACAGGCAAAAAACAAGGGACCTGGCTGTATATAGCTTTATGATCTTAGAACAGGCAAGTAATAACTTACTGGTGCTTAATAAGTCAAGGAACTTGGGGCATGATAAATTGAATTTCCAGTTATTTATTCAAAAACAGATGGTCACATTTCAAAACACTTTGTTGCCAGCATGCTGACTTGAAAGGTCACACAGTGCTCTCAGCTGAGTTTTTCTATTGTTTGAGGTTTCTGCTTGCAGGCTGAGAGCAACATCCTGCATATTTTTTTAGCCTGTGGTGATACTAGTCACTTTAATCTGACATAAGTATGGCCTACCACCCCCAACTGGATATTCTCTTCACTCCTTTGGGTAGGCATGAGATTTGTGCAGCTGCTTGGTGATCTGACTCACCCTACAAATGCTAGTTCTGGTACAGCTGATGATGGTGGGAATAGGCAAGCTGGGGGAATATGGGACCATCCTTTCTGTCAGCAGGCATCATTTACATCAGATCACAATGTCTGATAGGGAGCATTAAAGTAAAATCATCTTTAGCTTCATGGAAGAATTTGAAATATTCTGTAGCTTGGGTGCAACTCCCATGCATTTATTGTATTACTGCCAAGTATAATTAAATCTGTAGAAGAAATTTCACAGCATGAAATGCTAAATCAGACAAACCAAACTGTGACATACCTAACAAAACTATACCTGGGTCTCATGGCAAACTCTCTTTACACTAGCAAATAATCACATGCTAAAAGGAAGAATTTGGAGAAGTTTCAAGTTTATTGTTCTCCTTGGTTTGTCTGCCAAGGCAGAAATGAAAGTAATTAACTGTTCAGTCACATCTAAACCCAAGTAGTAGGGAAGAAAGGATAATAGAGGGTAATAAATCCATTTCTATGTCCTGTCGGATTGTAGCCTACCACATTTCTAATATCTTAAAATATTTACATAGTAACACAGAAGACAGAGATACAGAGATTCTTTTGCAGTCATCTGTTTCAACCACCATTTCTCACAGTTCATCTTTACTCCATCACATAAGTTTTTACCTTTTCAGATTCATCTAGATAGTTCTTCTTTCCTTTTTTTTTATTTTTATATAACTACGCTACCATTCTTCTTCACCTGATTTTTCCAGTTCTGTCCAAAAGCCTAGGTTTGCACCCCTGGCCAGCTTTTAAGGGTTGCTTCTCAGTCTTTTCAGTTAATGAAGGGTCAGGCATGCAAAAGGGAAGAAGAGTCTCCTGGTGACACTAAGTTACAGTTTCTGAGTCTGTCTTTTACTAGCCTTTCTCCACCTCCTCTCCAAGGGATATTCACACACAAATTGTGAAGGAAAAGGTATTTAAACTGTAGCCTCCAAAGATTTAACTGTCAGACTGCGATCTAAAAGAATTAGCTCACTTCAGGCAAAGGGCATTTTTGTTGCATGATCAGTGACACCACTTGTCCTCTTTCACACACAGGCCTGCTAGATCCTTTTTAGTAGGTACTGTTACATACACCCATGTGGTGGAGAATACCACAAGAAGCATCTGTGGCAAAACAAATCATTTCAATTTTCTCCTGGCTCCTAATACAAGGGTTTTTCGGTTTTGTTGTTGTTATTGTTTTTAGTATTGCTGTGGTTGGTTATTTTTGTTGCTCTTGTGGTTTTTTGTTTGTTTGGGGTTTTGTTTTTGGTTTTTTTCTGGTTTTTTGTTTGTTTTTATCTTTTTTGTTTTTTTAAACTACCTCTTCCGATAGCAAACATAATATTGATTTCTCCTATTTGAGACAGCATTGCCTATAATCAGCTGTTCTAGGAGTAATTGTTTAGCCATACTGAGCATTGTTGCAATGCTACTTGTCAACACATTTCTAGAGAGCAGGGGAGGCTTGCACCTCATGTCACCATGTACAAGCCCTCTCGGGCTCTGCAGCACTCTCCAGCACAGGGGTTTCTGCTCCCTTCTGTGCTCCGTGACAGCACAGATAAAACTGGTCTAGTTTTTTTGCAGCTGATGGACCTTCTTCAGGTGTCTGTCCAAAGCAGATTTGTGTCTGTGCACACATGTATGTGATACAGCCTGAACCAGATGGTGTCTAAGAAGCTGTTGAAGAGAGTGACGAAATCATCCATTTCCCCCCTTTTTCTCCTCAGAGCAAACCTCAGAATCTTTGCAATGAACTCAGTGGGATGACATTTTTTCACAAAGAAATAAGCTGGATCTCAGAAATTAGTCATTCTCTTTATTCTCCACAAAAAGATGTGGGATGAACACAGTGAAGCAATTAAGTCCACTGCGATACTTCTAACATCTTCCCAGTTACTTCAGGGAATACTTCTGTTGTCGGATGATCCCCATATTTTTCCTGGGAAACCTATGCTTCATAGATGTTGCTTTTTCGTTTCCCATATATTTCATTGAAATTATTATTTAAATGTCTTGAACACATTACTGAAAGTATAAATATGTGTTTCAGATTCCTTTAGAACTCAAATCCTGTAATTATTCTTCTTGTTATACACCTGAATTCTTTTTCCGAACAATATTTTTGAAACCATCTTGTCTACAGGGTTAAAAGATAGAAGTATCCTTGCTGTCTTGAAGAGCTGTCTTTTTGCATAAATTCTATGGTAATATCCTCTTTTTCTACAATGACTTTTGTAATGTTTAAGCAAACAAGTTACAATTCAGCAGTCTTTCTTTTTCAGGTGTCTACTCATTAATCAGTGGTTAATACCACTCGTGGCTGATGTCTGAAGACAGCTGTTGTCAAGCAAGGATTTTGATTAACTTCTTTTGTTTTTTTGTTTGAACAATAGATTCTCTTATCCCATTTGGGTTTTGCAGTGCCTGGGGTTTAAAAGCACTGTTGAATGGACTATTATTATCTTGGAAAACACCAGGAGCATGATTACCTCTTGTGAAGTTATTTATATTTGCATATGGCATATGAAAAATGGAATTTTAGTGTAAATGAGTAGAGAATTATGGTATATAATTGTAGTATTTTCCATGCTGCCCAGTTTTCACAATTATGATGTCTTGAGGTGCAAAGGAATGTAAAATCATTCTCTTGATTAGAAATTCTTTGCCTTTTCAAAAGAAATTTCAACTGGTAATTTCTTTTTTGTTTCAATTACAGTATTCTCTAGCTGATGCAATTTAGTGTAGCCTGACCTGAGTCAGAAACATTAGAAAACCTTTGTCTTTGGAATTACAGTTATCAGCTCATACACTTTGGCAGTTATTTCCTGGAAGTTTGCTTGCTTTGCTCTGCAGGAAGTAGACAGTACATACGACAAACTGTTTGTTGTGGAAATGCATGATCAAGCTGCATGTTTATTCCAGATTTTGGAAAGGGAATCCTTTTGGGTACTTTGATTTACAGATGTTGTCTCTGAGTAAAGCATTTCTGTCTTTGTATTTATTTGTATCAGTATTTTCTACTTTTACCTGATGTGAATATATTCAGTGGTAGAGAAGTTGTGCTTGTTTAGAGCTAGCAGTATGCTCAGCTTTGTACAATACTCAACAGAGTGCCCTGGAGAGCTTAAAGTCTAAAAATACCTCAGCTAGTGCTTCAGCTTTTTTCAGCCTTTAACATTCTCAAGATTTTATTATTGTTTTGTCTCATCCTAATAAAACTCAATTTTAAACTGTCAACCAAAGCAAATCAGCTTGGTTCCTCTCCAAAAATAACCTGGTAAAAAGTAAATTATTCATTTTCCAATATGAAAATATGTGTGGGTTCAACCCAACATTCACTGCAAAGCAGAATCCCATTTTCATGAACCCCTCTAGGTAACCTTAATCTTGCCTAGCTGCTCCCAGTAGTGCCAGCAAAGCCCTATTTGCAAGCCCTCTGGCTGTATCACCTGTCTTCTCTCTGGCTGTAGAGAGCAGTTTAGTTGTAGCAAACTGCCGGAGCTCTGATTGCAAATGAGGTCATCTGGGTAAGACATTCTGATGCTTTCATGAATGCATGTGAGTATGTTGAAGCAATGAGGCATGTTTCTCTAGCGAGCCTCATTTCAAAGCTGTGCTGTGGGGTTTTTTTCCATCAGGACTGTCAGAAGCGGGGCGAAGATGAGTGTGATCTGCTAGTTTAATACTAGGAAAGGGAAGGATGGTAAGAGATGACATCATGTGCTAATGGAAAAGGACTAAAGAAGAATGAGGAAAAAAAACTTTAGCAGAAACACTTTGCAGTCCATTGGATACTGCCTCTTTTTGCTGTGGATATTTTTGTAAATGTTTCTGCCTCTGTGGTTTCTCCTTTCTAAGAACAACATCAGTCAGCACTGAACTGTGGTATCTCAGATTCTTTCTAGGGATTAAGCTGCAGGTTTAATTTTTGGGCTGGAATAAAGACCATCTGTTCAGTGTAGTTTGCAAGCAGAGTGGAGATATGTGTGTTGTGAACATACAGAACACACTGTAAGAAGAGAAGCAGAGAATAGACTTTAACATCTTGTTATTTTCAGCTTTGTTGTTAATTCTGTTGTGCTTGAAAGAGTGCTTCTAAAGGATGAAGGCATCAAGTCTTGTTCTATACATGGTGAGTTAAGGGAGGACAGTTTCGGGTTCCTCTTCAGAGCTGTTGAACTGAGTGATGGCTTACAGGGTTGGTAAGAGGTGGAGACATTCTCTGTCCCAAATCTACTACTATATTGTGGTGGCTATAGTAGCTTAATGGTTTTTGAGAAAGGGAGCATTTTACTCTGTGTTCACAACTTTAAATATCCCATCTCCTCGGTACGTACTTTGTACTGACTTCTTCCTCTTCAGCTCCATTCTCATCCCATTAAATCTCTAATCACTGTATTTTAAAAATTGCTCTTTGCTGTCCCATCTAGTATGAAAATTATGGCAGGAACAACTGCAGGAGCCCTGCACACTTTTGTGTATTTCAAATTAAGCCCTACACCCATATAACCCCTACCCAGCTAGGGCTACTTCTGTTTCATAAAACAAAGCTGCTTCTCTGCCTTGACATGATTCTGGATTACCAAACTAGTTCTCATGCCTTCTCCTACAATTCAGCCTCCATCTCCTCCATCATGCATAGGGATGTGCTTCACCGTAAGTTATTGTTCTTATTGTTTCCAAAGATCTAAAGTTGCTACTTTGATTTAAAAAGTTTATACCATGTCTCTTTGCAGGAAGAAAGAGGAAGGCTCAAATCCAAGAGAAGATTGAAGAGTTAGAAAGACAAAAGAAGGAGGTACAGAAAGGTTCACTAGCTACACTGTCACACAGAGGTAGCCTCTCTTCCCATTTCTCCTCCATCTGATGTTAACACCAAAGATAAGATACTGGAGATTCTTAAGAGAGATTCTTCAGAGAGGTTTTTCAGAATTTCATTACTGACCTTAAGGTATACCTCATATTCCTTAGCTACTGACCTTTCTGATCTCCTATCTGCAGTCCTTCACTCTTCATTGGGAGCCGTATTCATTATTTCTGTAAAAGGGTTAGCAAATGTTAGGAAATAGATGAATGAATGTTTAGGTCTTGAAACACAATGGAACTCACTGAGCAAGAAAAATATAGAAGTTTGTTAAAAATTGTCATCTGTTTTCAACATCCATTGGGTATGTTTAGGAGGAGGACACGTGATGGAAATCCTTACCATAAACAGCTAAGCATTTGAATCGCTAAGAGTCCTAATCCACAGCCTGAAGAAGGCTAAAATGACACAACTATAAAACTGTGAAACTCTGCATATCTCTTTGTCACATACTACTTGGATGGACCTTCCTCTGACTGCAGACCTAGCTTAGCGGATCTTGCGGTATGCCCTCACTCATGAATGATGAACATTCTTCTGTGTGCTGCTGCTGCTCATAAGGACCTGAGCCCTCTCTGTGGGGAGAAGGACACACATGGGTAAAGGACAAACTGACAAGTGGGCATTGGGAGGTTTGCAGTGATCCCAAGCCATGACTGTGACTCATAAGTCAGAGTCTTGCCTCTAGAGAGTACATCAAAATACAAAGAAGCAGATGGATTTTAGAGCAGTTCAGGTACAGAGAAATGAGAAACATCTTGGTACCATCAGCTTTTTCTCTCTGCTTCTCACAGCTCTGGCCCTGTCAGGTCTGCTGTCTGAGCCGCGCCGTGAGCAGGCTATAGTGTCTTTCAGTCAAATTAACCTGCTGAACAATCTGTGTTCCTTAATACACTTCACCAGGTCATGCAGATTTAATCCAGATCAGGCATGGATGCGTGATCCCTGCAAAGTTAACTGTAGAGTGTGATGTACATGCTGGCTTTATTCTTTTAGGCTGGTTTGCACTGGCTTCAGGACAGCATACAGTTTCTAACCCAATATGAAGACAGAACAGCACATACAGACAGTACCTGAGGTAACATCAGGTCTCCTTGGACAAAATTACCTATTTAGCATTGTCTGAACCAAACTGAAGTGGCAGAGTGTTTGTACCAGTGTAATGCTCTGTGCTATGCAGCCACACAATTTGATGCTAGTTTTCAGATGCTTTCAAAAACCACTGCATGCTTTCACACTTGATTTATCATCTCATTGTGCTACAGCACTCAAAAGTACTGAATGCAGGTATTTCCTAGCACTATCCTTTTTCACTGAAGCAGGGTAAAATAATTTCTGCTTGGCAATCAGCATAACTGGATTTGCCTATTAAAATCCAGCCCACAAACAAAGAGGTCCAATACTCCTGGATCTTTCTATTTTTTTCCAGACAAATGCAACCAAGCTTAAGGAAATACTAAAGAAGCATGAAATATGTTATTCCTTTACATTTGTGTTAATAAAGTTTCAGGTATGCTATGGATGTTTTCTTCTAGTAGCTGTGAGACCCAAACTGTAGGATTTTTTTCAAATATAATTGCCAATTTACAGAAAGGATGACAGAATGAGAAACAAGGGACTGCAATCATGTTCCATCTTTATTTTTTTGGAAAACTTTATTTGACACAGTCCTATTTTCCTCCAAAGTCTTAATTTTTGACAGGTGACAATCAGGTTATAGCCCACACATAACAACATTAGTACTTTCCATGCCTTCTCTGTACTGTTTTCACATGAAAGGAGGGAACTGCAGTATCTCAGGGTGACAACTTCTCGATGAATTGCATGTGAGAATTTTAACTTAGAATAATTCATTATAAACATATTGCAGCATCGAGATGCATTTTTGTAGAAATACTGTTTTCCTCTTAACTTTGCCATTGGAATAAAAGCATTTTGTTATCATGTGTTTTCATATTCATTCACCTTTCACTGTATTCTTCAGCTATACCATCATTTGTTCAATGCAAGAGGTCTCCAGGGTGAATATAGAATAACACATAGGCAAATAAATGTCTTTTTCAGTAAAATTCAGGCATCTGAATAAAGGCAAACAATCCAGATTTTATGGAATAAGCCACCTGGTCTGTAGAAAAAGCTTTTTATGTACCTTGAAAATGATAACTCTCTTACAAAAAGTAGAGATGCATTGTCTGGACTAACCATTTAGGACCCTATTCTTCCGTCCTTGGGGCACCTAGACCTGGACTTACATTTCTACTGTTGAACACAGATGAAATTCCTTTTGTAGAAGTTAGCACTCAGCCCTGTACCACATGTGGCCCTCATAAACCCAAGGTGTCACATGTTCGAGTTTATTGTATCTGAAATAAAATGTGTGGTCTTGCATCCCAGGAAAATGATGTCTTTGTAGCAAGAAACTGCTGTGCATCCACTCTCTATCATGTGGGAAGACATGCAGGCTATGTGAGAGTACTGGGGAGAACAAGCAGGTGAAAAGTCCATTGGATTAGTGTTGCAGGAGTGCAGGATGCCTGGCATGCCATACTGGTCCTTCATCCTGCTGTCTCCTGCGTTGTACTTGGGCACTATCTGGAAGACCTGTAGCTCATCCCTGTGTCATACTACTCTCCCAGTTCACCAGTAAAACAGCATTTGGGGCTTATGGTCAAGACTGTGTCAAAACCAGCAGGACTGGACAAGCTCTGCGTAATATTCCAGAGTAGATATTATCTGAGTACCTAAACATAAATAGAGAAAGAACTTTATATCTCAGCAAGTGAGATGGATATTAGACCAAGGAGGGTCTGGTGCCAGATTTAAGAATAGCACTTAAGTGCTTCCTTAACATTTACATCAAAGCTCATGTATTTGAGAGACTTTGAGACTCACTTCCCACAAATTTCTGTCTGGGTGGCTAATGCATCACAGTACTCAGTATGCGCTCTGCATAATAGAAGTCACATTTTTAGATATCATTAGGCATGTAAAAAATTCCTTGGTAGTATGACTTCAGTCCATGAAAGCACTTTAATATAGGATGTGAACACCAGCAAATTGTAGCCTATCTTAGAAAGCTTAGGTAGGTTGTCCTAGATTACTCTTCAACCTTATCTCTTTTGGTATTGCAAAGAATGTTTTCAGGAATGTGTTTCTTCTGATGTTTCCATTCACAGCAATTAAAACATTTCATGCTCTTTAAAGTTGTGTTGCAACTGTCTTTTGTAAATGTGTGAATGGAAGAAGAGAGTCTCAGGAATCTGAAGCTAGCCCTGCCCACTAAATTAATTGAATTTTTCAGATACATTGTCTGCAGACAATTTGAACAGCTTTTAATCCAATCTGCCCAGAACGTCACATACAGGTTTTATATTTCAGTGGTATTGGGGGGACATAAGTCCCAAGCTTTTCCTTAATCCTCCATCACAGTGCAGCAAGCGACAGCGGTGGGACTAGCAATCTACAGCCACTCAATCCATTTGTACCCAGAGAGAGATGGGATGATTCTGCTGTTTCATCCAGAGGAGCTGTGTAGTCTTCTTTCCCCTAACAAGCCTTTCCATTTGACAACTTCTCACCTATACGCTAATGCTTTTGGGAGCTAGGTGTGAAACCAAGAGGAGAAATACACCTGTTTGCATAGTGATTTTTTCTAATGTTAATAGTGGGAAGTATTATGTAACATGACTTTTGCAAACAACTGGAAGTTTAGCTTGGCAAATGGGAAGCAGCCTCTGCACAATATTGTTCCCTACATGTGGAAATTCCCAGCATGACTCATTTAAAAGTTTAACATAACTGACACCTTGCTGGAAAAAAAAATCTCAGTTGAACTGAAATGAAGTATTTCAAAAACTAGATGCTCGGACATTAATCTAACAATGCTGAGAAAGTTAAGTTGCTCGTTCAAAAAGGGGAGAATAAAAGAGAAGAAAACTTTCCTTTTCATGTTCCTAGCATCTTCATTTCAGGAGAATGCTGCAGTGGTGGGTTTAGCTCCTTTATACATCAAAGGGTAGCTGTAACTGGTTCTGGAAGTGGGTTAACATGTGATAATTAAGTGACTTTAAATATTAATTGTCCTATATGAAAGTAACATTGGCAAAGAAAGACATCTCTAATAAGAGATAAAATTACGTTATAAACATTATTCCATAAAAAATGGGGCTTATTCAAGTGCTTCTTTGAAGCCAAATGAGAACTGATCCAGTGTCTGAGTACACTTCCAGAGTGCTGTGAGGAAGCCGAATTCTTTTCATAATTGTTTGGCAAACTTCTTCCAAAAAACACAGCACACAGACTTAAAATGCATTTTTCCTATCGTGTGTCTGTGTTTATGGGTGAATACCATATGGACTTTGGTCTGAGCTTTGCTCATCTGAAAAACTCTCTGAGAAGACTCCATGTTTCAGTTAGCTGTTTCCTGTTAAGCAGACAAAACATGCTCATCTTAAGGAATCAAAAATGGCAAAGTTATTTTAAGGTAAACAAGCCATTTTGTTTCCTCAGGGTGTGGAATAATTTTGTTTTTGTTATTCACATCTGGATAAAAAAGACAGATTAGTTATCACTACTGTTAACTTCAGCTTTTCTCAGGGAAATAAAGACAGGATTTGAATAGGAAGTATTTATATAATTTGAAGGCTAAGCTGACCCTGAAGGCAGTGATCAACTTAAAGATTTGTCTAATAGTAGCATATTGACATGAATGTTGAAATGAGGCAGATATGCCTGATTGACACAAGGTCAGGCAGGACTGTGTTCTGAGAATGGATTCTCGAAACTCATAAAACTGATGGAAAGCTATTATAAAATTTCTCCCTTTTACAGTTTAATTGACCAGTGGTTAAGGAAAATATTGGAACATTCACGTAGATTGTATTTCATGGATGTGGCTCTGTACAGTGTTCTATCCCGTGCAGAGCAGTGACTGCAAACTTTCCCATAGGAAACAGACATCAGTAATAATACATTACTTGGTTAATATAGGAAATTCGTGAATTCTGCTATTGAGTTTTTTTCAGATTTTTTTTTCTGAAAATGTTGCTTAAGGCCCAATTCTGCTGTTCTCATGCCAAAGGACATTTAACCAAATGAATGTTGAATTTAGCTCTCTGTCCTTATTCAATTGTTTTTCAAGTTAAATATTCATTGACTTCAACAAGACATTTTTGCTAGGAGCTGAATTAAACTAAGCAGAAACATCAGGACCCAGCTAAGATACTGACTTCTCCCACGTCCTTAGAGCTCAGTATACTGGAATTCATTATAACTCTCATAAAATGCAATGCTAAAAGTTGATGTGTTATTGAGTAATGATAAATGGAGAGTAACATAGATACATTAGATTACTTGTTTCCATTTCTATAATGCATAGTAGGAGGCTGTTTCCCTGCATAGCTTTTGGACATTATTTATGATTGCAAAACTGTGATGGTTAAAAACTATTGGCAGGGAATTTGTAAAACTCTCAGTGCTCTGAGTGTCTTGATCTGGGCAGGTGGTGAAAGAACACGAAACTGGCTGATCAATATGATTCTCAGAGTCGTGCCTTTTGTCTTGATGCAACTTGTAATTCAATGATTAAGTATGAGGAAGGAAATCAAGACAAGGTTAGAGAGGGTTGTGTTTCAAATTCAATAGGGAGTGAGCGAAATGGAAGAGAAATTCCACTGCTAAATTATCGACCCATTTCTACACTGAGATGGACTTAGCATAAGATTAGCTGTGGTAAAACACATGAGAAGCAGAACCTGAGTGTCAAACTGCTTCAAAGTTCAAAGTAAAGCAATTTCAAGAATATTCTCCTCCACTCCACATGCACATGTTCCCAGCTGATCAAACGGCTGCTGACAGCAATGAATTCTGCTGTACTACCTACCAAGCCACTTCTAGAAGTGTCGGGGCAGCAATAAAAGCATTGACAGCAAGATTTTACATCAAGAAAAGGCTCCTCACATATGGAAATTCTTCAATGGCTTTCAGAATTAGTTCCCCACATTATGCCCCTGTTACATCTTAATTCGAATTAAGGTTAATGTGAAATCTGAGTTTCCTATGGAGAACAGTGTTAGAAGATATAGGTCCTCTTTGCCAAATTTTCTGCTGGTCTACGTGCCATTTATTTGTTGATGCCTGTGTAGACTATTTACATCAACAGGAAAGTGTTGTTTCTTCACAATGAAAAAGTAATTTGAGTTGCTCTCTGCTCCAGCTGAAAAACTCTCACAGATTTGGTCTCTTTCTAAAAATAGATTGTTAAGGCTACATTATTTGTATGAATATTTGATTTTTTTCCATGAATGGATTCTAATAATTAAATAAGATTTCTGTTCTTTGTGCTTTTTTCATGGGTTTGTGTACCCTTTCTGTTTGTTTTGCTTGAGACTGTTAGCACACAGAGACCAGAAAAATAAGATTGTATATTGACCTAAGCAGATTCACTCCTAAACAAACTATTTCTCAAAGATTTCCAGAAGGCACCAGCAGCTCTTCAAGAAGTAACAGCCTACAAAAATGTTATTTTTCACAGTTAAGCAGATTTAGGTCTAAAGCTGTGCAAACAAGCCTCTGAATCCTTGTCGCTTCCAGGGACTGTTTTTGGGTGTGTGCTGATCTATAAATCAAAAGGATTTGAAACAATGTAAGAGAAAATGTTTGAAGAAAACAAATACAAAAGGAAACATTTTTCTCTTCCCCCTCCTGCAGATCAGGGTACCTTCCAAAGAAGTCAAAGGCATTACAGAGATGCAAAATTTGAGTATGAAAGAGGAAACTCAAGAGCGCCTGGTCCAAATCCCACTGAACTAGTGCCAAACTTGTCCTTAACCAGAGCGAGTTTTTGTTGGGATCCCATGCTCTGATTTTGGCAGCCAGGTTGGCTACCACATCACAGTCCACTTCAGTTTGAAACAGGTAAGACCCAAACTGAAGCAAAAGAAAGCTGAAAATAAGAGAAGGCACCAGATCAATGTGGACCCTGCCAGGCTCTCTTATAAAGACTATGTGGCTCTTTGTGAAACCATATGTAACACTGGCATTGTATAAAGAGCCCAAATGGCTTAAAGGCTTTGGAGTAGCATTGATCTGAAAGGCCCTGAAGCAATGGGAGACTTAATAATGCCCTGCCAGTACTGCAAGATGATATATCCACAGGTGTTCTAAACCAGGCAGCTTATATTCCGTCTTACTCTGCTGCTGGTGTCAGTGGCAAAACCCCTGGAAACCTCAATGGTGAGACAGCCCAAGCAGTGGTGATGAAGGGAATTTATTTGCTCTGATGGGAGCAGAGCTAACTCTGAACAGTCCTGTTTCCTGATGCTGACTGTCAAAATCTACCCTTGTGTTCCTGATATACAAATGCAGTAATGCAAGTACTGCCCCCCCAAGCAACAGAAACACTGGAGTGCAGCTGGAGGTGAAATCTCTGTGCATGAGAATACCAGTAACAAATAAAAGTTTTTTCATGCCAGGAGCTACTTAGATGGAAAAATAAATAAATGGCAATTTTGCTCTCACTGTTCTTTTTAAATAAAATGAAGGTGGTTATTTTAGAAAGAAAAAAAAAATAGAAAACTAATAAAAAAATCCCAGTAGTCATTTAAACAGCTCTAATTTTATTAGGTTTAAACAATAAAAGTATAAGAAAAGATAAAAGATAAGACTGAAGCTGGTGGTGTTAATTGCTGATACTAGGTGGGGTTTTTGGGGGTTTTTTTGCCCTCCATACATGTACTGACACTCATCATATTATTTAAAGGGAATATAAGAAGCATCGTAGTCCATTATCAGCAATTAATCATTGAATAGCCTGTCTACGAGGAAAATTTCTTCTCTGAAAAATTGGTACAAACTTATCCTTCGCATTCAAGTCAATGACAGTGTTGTTCACAGAAAAGATGTCCCAGTGCAGGCATCCAGTATCCCTGAGATCTGTGAGGGAACAGATTTTGTCCCTAAGGGCTTTCCTTTGCAACTTTTTGATTAGCCTGCAAAAGCATAAACAGTACATAACTTTGATGAGTGCTAAAAAGTCCAGCCAGTATCAGGGCTTCAGCAAATGTGTGTGTGTGCATTACTGCCAGATGGTGCTTGGGCCTGCAGTTTGTTTGCTGGTCCTGACCACTGCCTGCCTGCACTGCACTAATCTTACTCACTCCTGAGCTCTCATTTAGAGTCCATCAGCTGCATCTCTTCTGAAACAAAGCCCAGGTGCATCTCTGGGGGAATCTCACTCCTGGGACCGTTACAGATAAGCACTGTGGCTGAGACTGCACGGTCCTGCATTTGTAGTCTTTCACAGGACTTTGCTCTCGGTCATCTTCAGCACATGCAGGGCATGAAGGGCTTAACAGTATAAAATAGTAATGCTGATATGCTCCATCACAGCCCTCATACTGTTTCAGACCCTTTGAACTGAATAAAATACATGGAAAATAATAACAGTCTAATGGCCTGAGGATACCAAAGAGGGCCCAGGAGAGATCCAGGACCAAGTGTTGTGGAATGTGAATGCAGCCAATGGCCTTCACCTTGGGTGAAAGAGCATTTAGCAGGGTAAATATTTACCTATTCCAAGTGTATGTCAGGCATGGCTAAAAGGAATTTGCACATGAAAGATGATAATTAACATGATCAAGTCTTCAGTATATTTTTCAGGGCTACTGATTATAGCAACCGATGCAAGCAGTCAGAAGAGTAACAGGCTGTGAGGTTCAGCAGACCTCAATCTCTTGGAAATTCCATATGGTAATTTCCCATTTACTAAGAACAAGGTGCCAGGTCACTGCTAGTTTAGATTGAGGCATTAAGTATGACATACTATCACCATTTCAAAAGCTGCATCTCTCTGGCAGTTTCTATTTTAATCTCCAAACTCCAAGTGTGACACTGTGAATGTTGAAAACATAGGAAAGACATTTAATTTGGTTTCCCTGTAAGAGAAAAAGGGGCCTTTTGCAGTTATATTTGCAGTCAAAGAAGCCGTATGTTTTGTCCATCAGATCTCCTCAGAGGTTTCTTCTCCTGTAATATATTTATCCTGCTGGGTGGGTTTTTTTTGGAGTCAAATTTCAGTATGATATAATTTTTAAGGCAGGCCAGGGAAAGACAGCAATGTCCTGGTTCATTGGAACGTTTCCACAGGGAGATGTCTGTAGTCCTGTCAAAATAAGACACTCTCATAAGTCCCATTCTGCAAGCAAGAACATGTGCTTATCGTACCCTGTACTGTGAAGATGATCAGCTCATTTGCTAGTGTTTGTTAATCTTACATCACTTACATTGCAATTCTAATAAATGTTCCCTCATCTTTCTCTCACATCTTATTGCTTACATCCTGAGGTGCAGGAGAGTGTGTATTTTTTTCATTGGACTGCAGACATGCCCCTATGGAAATGCCTCTGCATAATGATTGGACTAGATGATCTTGAAGGCCTTTTCCAACTGAAACAATTCTTTGATTCCAACAGCTGCAGAGAAACTGTATATGAGATATTTTGTCAAGTCACTGATAAACACAAAGGACCCTGATTTCCAGAAGTACTGCTATGAGACATCTTTAGTCACTGAAAACCTGATTCCACAAAGCAAGGAAATCATCTCTGTCCTTTAATGTGATGGTGGATTTTCATAGGAAAATTTTAGGAGCCCCTTAGGATCTCTTCCACCACATTAATGATGCAGTTTAGCTGCACCTGCAACCCATTAAGATTGCTCGTTCTAATCCGGATGGCAGGCCACCAAGGTTAAATCTGATCAAGGTTCCCTACCCCCGCATAGCTCAATACATTTTAGAGACTGAACAGAACTCACTTTTTCATGGTATATAACGAAAAGGAAGGACAAAGCTAAAAACCTAGCCATGGGGGCATGTTCTTAAAAATAATTAAATGCTGATAAATTATTTTTCTGGATTTTAGTATGTCATTTCATGACACACTTTCCCTGTTTTTATATTTGCATAATGAAAAGCTGAAGCAATCAAAAAGTTTTAGGCTGAAACATGTAAGTCTTTTTCAGAGCAGGAAAGCAAACCCAGTGACTTCTTGAGCTGTTAAAACTAAATCTTCAAAAGTTGTTTACGTGCTTCATATCTGCAAGCCAGAAAGCATAGCCCACAAAGCCGGACTTGTCCCCATGACCCACTGACTTTTTGACATCTTGAGGTCATGCATCCAAAGCATGCACAAGCAGGAAACGCAATGCTTCTTCCAACCACATCCTGGTGTGTCTGTAGTGTAAATTAGAGCTGTGAGAGCTCTGGGAAAATTCATCTGGCAAGCACGCTATGTTTCTTTTCCTTTTTCTTATAAATTGTGCTAAAGGGTTTGAGCTTAGTCTGAGTCTAATTAAAATTAATGAGCATTAAATGTAAGGGAAAAAAACAGAGATCACCCATAAATAATTGGTGGTAGCGATGGAAAACCTGTATACTGAGAAATCACTTATCAGGAACCTCCTGTACCTCAGGACTGATGTAGGTGATAAGATGTAAGAGAAAGATGAGGGAACATATATTAGAATTGCAATGCCGTGATGTAAGAGTGACACATACTAGCAAATCAGCTGATCATCTAAATCATTCAGGATAAGATATCCACATTTTTGCTTGTGGAATGGAACTTATGAGAGTGTTTCTTTGGTGGTTTTTATGACAGAACTACAGACTTTTCAATTTCCAGTCCAAAAAGTGACCATCTTCTCTTATTTTACTTATCTAGCAATTTACTTATCTAGCAACTGCATTAATTCTCTGCCAGTCATATCCCTGTCATGTCAGCCAAAGCTGGAAGGAATTACTCAGATGTCACTGATCCCTGCTGAGAACCTACTATTGAAGTGTCTCATGTTGCTCTTAAAAATAATCATCTTTTATGAGGCATGTGTGAAAAAGAAGCAAACAAGAAAAATGAGATGTAAAGGAAAAAGCAGAAAGTGCAAAGGGATTCGATCAGCATTTGGATTCAGGATAGTCAGCTGAGATTCAAAGAAAGTAAATTATCTTATCCTATATGATTCTTATCCCTGATCCAGCTTAAAAATTAATAATATGAAGTTTCAAGGTGCTCATCTGAAGATGAGGCTACTGAACATGGCACCACGTGGCCAATATATAGCCAGTGTCAAATAAGTAACACAGAAGGACGGGGCAGTACGATATTTTTAAAAAGGGAGATTGCTGAGATTCATTCTCACATAAATGAAATAAAATCAGGTAGGACCATATTTCCTGCACTGGCATCATTGATATGTGATAACATAAATATTTGATGGATATGTAGAGAGTTCTTCTCAAAGCGTACGGTATATCCAGCTGCCCTTCTCCTCCAAACCACAAACACTGAGAAATAAATAGTTGCTCTTTTCTGAATGGCACTAAAGAGTTCTTGATACACCAATGAAATGGATTGGAAAGAGAATTATCTTACTTGCACCAAACAGAAAAGGAATACGCAGAGGCTGTAAATTCAAAAATTCCCCCAAGAAACAGCTTGGGAAGAAGGACTTATGCAACAGCATTTTTCGTTTTGTTTACAAAGCAAGAGCAGGTGCAAGTCCAGCTTGACAAATACAATAAAAATTCTGCATGTTTGCAAGTTCTAAGTACTGCAGTACCGAAGCACCCAACTGTTCAAGCCTTGAAGATTTCAGCTGGATAGATCATCACATTTATAATCTATTGATATGGAATGAAGATTGTCAGCAATACACAAGACTAATACTAACATTCAGTGAAGCATGACATCTCCAACTGACAAGAGCAAGATGTCAAACTGGACAGAAACAAGTGAAGCTCAAAGAACACAAGTTCAGTAATAACGGATAAGGCTGATGCATGGGATCAGAAAAATAAAGATGATCTCAGTTTTGGTATGTCCCATCACAGCCAACCTATTCTTCTGACCGCACAGCAGCGCAGCAAATGTTGCTGGAACCTACTTACCTCTTTCTGACTATTCAGAATAAAGGACTTCCACGCATAATGCAATGTTGCAAGCTCGCATTCTGAGTTCATTGTCTGCTTTGATGTAATACAGAAAAGTTCCATCAGCTGAAAATCAGCAACATCTTAACTAGCCCAAGATGTTGCTTTATGACTTAGCTTTGTTTTATTTTTCAAAAGATTGATGAGCGAGGTCTGACTGATGTCATTCAAGACATGCTGCAAATACCGAAATTTTAATATTAAAATTCTATAATGCAACTCTGCCCAGATGTTATTTATTAGAAATAGATTGTTGTTTTCTTTAGTTGTGTATTTTTATTTGGCAGCTCTTATAATCTTTCCTGTAAGTAAAAAGTAAAAATTCCATGCCTTTAAATCATAGATGTCTGGAATAGCTGCACTCAGTGCAGTGCAGAGGGTTTACACATACATGAACGGGTGCCTGTAAATGTGAGCTGAGGAAGAAGCCCTCTGTGCACAACCTCCCAGGATCAAGACAGCAAGTGTGTCAGTGACAGTACAGAAAAAACTTTCCATGAGTGTGTCTGGAGCTCTGACAAGTCTAACATAACAGTACCTGGAGATTGCAGCACTCAAGAAATTTGAAGGCAATAAAGAGATCATGCAAATGGAAAGATATTTAAAGACTTCTGAATAAGATTTCTGTTTCTCCTTAATGGAGGAATTAAATCACCTCTATAGCAAGGCAGAAAGGCTTTGCATGCAAGAAAGATTTGCTTGTGACAAATAAATGAATAATGAGAAAGGCTTTGTTAGGTGATTTGTTTGGTCTGTAGAGGTTATAAAGGGTATATAAAACTAATAATTCAAATTCCTAGTGATGACTGGTTTTACTTCTGTCTTTGTGTCAGAGAATAAGTCAGGAAGCTACTTCTCTCAGAGCACATTTGGACTAGCATCAGTTGCTGCTTGACTGGCCTGTGTATTTCACGGAAGGCAGTTCTATGAGGTGCATTTTTTCCCTACTCACTGTAAGCAGCTGAGTCTGATAATTTTTAAAATGACATTGAAGAGGCATAAACGTCAAGCATGGTACTGTGGCAGGCCAGGAAATAAGAATTGAAGACTGCCTATAAAACCTAAACAAATGTTTGCATCAGTAAAATGGATAAAACAGTTTCAGAAACATGATGCAATTAACAGTTGGTTATGAATGTGCAATGGTTTACTACAGTTCTTCTCAAATCAGTACTTTGAATTTTCTTTTGGGAAATTTTGGGAGTCAGGTCACATATCTTGGCAGATAGTGTGTGGGTATCTTAGCAATGATTGCATTTCCTGGAGCGTACCATGCACTCACTGCAACATAGCACAAGTGTGAAAGAGGGTTATTATCAGGCTTAAACCAGTAACTTCTGTGGGTGGAACCATTATAAAAATGAGTCATTTAACACTTTGCAGCATTACTGCACATCCAGCTTCACTGTCCAGTCAGTTTCTGTACTACAATCCACCATTATCACTGTTTCGGGCAGAAACTGTACTTCCAGTTGTTGAACATCTGTGATTATGCGTACATTTATGTCTTCCATAGCATGTTGCAAAATACTTAGCCCTTTAGCTGTTACAGCTGTTTGCAGAGCTGCCTTATCAGCCAGGTAAGAAATAATCCTCCCATCCAAATGATTATTGATTTCAGGCCAAAGCAAAATATATTAAAACTCCCTACAATAGCTGTTTTACTCTTTTTCGTTGGATCAGCTGATTTTCTTTAATACTTTATTTCCATTAGGGTTGAACATTTATAGCTAGTGCCACAGTTTTCTGGCTCAAATGTGATTCAAAAAAACAAAAAAGGATTTATATTTCTGCGTCTTCCCACAACTCATTTAGCTTGCATTTTTCTTCCCTTGCCTTTCCCTTTTCCTTTGAGAGTAGAGTTCTTTGTACTCCTGTACTGGCAGCTCTCTCCAGGACCCTCATTCTCAGATTCAGTGCCAAAAGTGTATGTGATTTAAGGACATATATGCCCCATTCTTCCTTTCACTCGTGGCACACGCTGTCAGAGAAGGCAATCCTTGTAGTTATGGCCGCAGGAGTAACGCTTACCAGTCTGTACCCTTGGGCATGCCAGCCTTCCTCCACCAGCTCAACCCAAATACTGGCACGAGAAGGCCCAGCAGAATTGGTCTTACTGCTGGTAAACGTGCTCACCTTGCTGAAAAATATGTTGTTCTCCAAAGGGAGTGTTGAGGTACCTAATTTGTTTTGGTCCTCCTGTGTCACACCAAAGGTAAGGTAACAAGGAAGAAGTCTGACAAAAGAGCCAGTTGAGACTGGTATCAACTACCTACAGAGAAAGTTATGGTGTTTGATCCTCTGTTTTCATCTTGGGAAGTATCACTGTGAGAGGAGTATCTCTATGGAAGAATAGCAAATCTATTTTCTCCACTTCATTAAGGACATGAAGGAAAGGGATAAGACACTTTACGTCACAGCAGACTAACTAGCACAGCTGAGGATCTGCATCATGAGACAACCTTGCACAACGTATCAGGATCAAGAATAACTAGTTCTCTTTTATTTTATCAAGTTAAAACTATTTTGTAAAATCCTAACTCCTGGGTCTATGTGATTACAGATGCCTCAGGAAAAGCTCAGGGAGCAGGGCCTGTTCAGCCTGGAGAAGAGACAACTGAGAGGGGAAATCATCAATGTCTGTCAATATCTGAAGGGGGTGCCAAGACGATGGAGCCAGGCTCTGCTGGGTGGTGCCAAGCAGCAGAACAAGAAGCAATGGGCAGAAACTGATGCACAGCAAGTTCCAGCTGAACATGAGGAAGAACTTCTTTACTGTGCAGGTGACTGAGCACTGGAACAGGTTGCCCAAAGGGGTTGTGGAATGTCTCTCACTGGAGATGTCCAAGAACTAACTGGACACCACCCTGTGCCGTGTGCTCTAGGATCACCCTGCTTGAGCAGGGGGTTTGGATCAGATGATCCACTGTGGTCCCTTCCACAGAATCCTGTGATTCTGTGATTCTCTTGCCAGTGAAACTTCTCTGTCAGTGAGTCACAAGAGGAAGTTTCTCTCTCCCACTTCATGCCCCCTCAGACACGCTTCTGGTCACACAAAGATACCTCTCTTAAGGATTAATGTCCTCCTTCACAATGAGGAAAGGTGGCTTCAGCCACAGTACACCACAGCTCTTCAAGATTTGCACTTGAACAGGAAAAGATAATGGTCCAGCAGGATCCCCACAGAGAGGTGTGATGAAGTGTCCTAGTGGGAGAAGACTCCTGGGCTGTGTACCTGCACTCAGCTCTGTGCCAGAGTCACAGTGGGGCTATTCCTGAGTTCAGAATTTCATCCTACATTAGAAACAAAGGATTTCAATTTTCCTTTAGGTAAATCCTACCCTTAATGAGTACGACTATGACCCTTTTATGGAGAAAAAATTTTGATGGCACCAGTATGTTGAGCTGAGGTTTCAAATGATTCAACTGAATTGTTTTTCTGAAAATAAAAAAGCAAAAACAAACCAAAAGAAAACAAGCTAAATTTTTGAAAGCAGATAAGATTTTGCCTTCAGAAATTAAAATGGCTCATAAATATATTTACAGACATTAAAAAAATAATGCCAAATAGATGGAAGAGTCTTCTTCAACCTAAAGCTACTATTTTTTTTTTTTTTAACTCGGTTAATATTTTCTCTAAGTGAATATTCTTTGGGGCCAAAACAAAATGTTAGAAAATTCAGACCCATAATCAAAAACAAGTTATTTATACTTTTTCATTATTCCTTTCTCAAGTCTGACTGACATGATATTTTGAGCTCATAACACATTACCAGGTGGAACAATACTGCAGCAGTATATATTATCTCTCAGATCATTCCTTCATTTGCTAGTATCTCCTTTTCCCCCATGACCCTTTTGCTCTTTCTTGGCCACCTCCCAAAATAATTCTCTTCTGTTTTCTTTTTTGCTGACAGTTTCCATTTAAAAGACCTTGGTTTCTGCCCCTTTGTATTCATTACAGAATATAAATCAGAAGATCTCTGATTAGCTTACTTCCTTGTTTTTTTAGCCAGGATGATGTCAGTATAGCTTAGGGAATGAAGATTATTGGTTACATTGTGGGATCTCAGCTAGCCAAGTCAAGAGAAGCTCAGTGTTCAAAAGAGTGGAAACTTGATGTAAACAACTATAATTTATATTGGTTGGAATCATGGTGAGAAAGAAAATTTACATGCTAGATGTGAATGTGTTTTGTGATCAGGCTTGGGTCTAGCCCAAAGAAGAAGTAAAACAGTTAAAATGTCACAGCTCCCCTTTTGTTCTGCAGGAACCAACCTCTGGTGTACTTAGTGACTCATTTGTTGAAAGGTGTGTTTGGCAATACTCTCAGAACTATTACTTAAAACATTGACATGGAAAGGGTTCCGTCTCTTTCCTAATAAAACAACTTATTTAAGATTCACAAGACTTACAAACCCTCACGACGGTTTAGTGTTGCCACAAAGACTGGCTCTTTAGTGGAGTGCTTGGTGGCATTCAGGTTCCTACAAAAGATAGCTTGAGAGTATTCTCAATGCTTTTTCTTTTCCATCTTCTGTGGTTTGTTTTATGCAGCAGATATATTTAACATTAGCCAAAAGAGCGATAGTATTTAACAGCAAGGCTAACCTTTATCATCTGACAAGTCCGATTTGCTGTTTAGAGTCAAAATCACATTCCATTAGGAAAAGTCACATCAAGTCATATCCCCACTGCTCTGTTTGTTTATTTATTGAGAAAGCATGTTCTCACCTGATCTCTCAAACCATTCTGATCTGTTTATTTCAAAGTGAAGTGCTCTCACAATGAAGAAACATAGATTGCATTTCCCCAAACATAAAATAAAATTTCTTTCCTCTCAGAGCAGTGCCAACTATTGGCACTCCAAATCAGATTTAAATCAGTCAGTCTTAGCCTTGCTTGTATCATTTCAGGGTCTCACCCAAGGCCCTGAGAAAGACAGTTTCTCTTTGTGAGTATTTTCCCCAAATCTTGGTGCCAGCCCGTCACACTGAGGGAGGGGTGATTTTTGCAGGGCTGGAGGCCAGATGGTCACGGTGCCTGAGATGTGCTCCTGTCTAACCCGCCAGATGGGGCCTCTGTGCAGTAGTGGGGTCTCTTCTGTCCAGCCACAGTGTGCTGGGGGGAACAGCTGTGAACAGCCTTCTCTCTCCAAAAATGTTAATGTGGCCCCCATACCCACTTCCTGGTGAAAGACTAGCTATCTGCACAGACAGGCAAATAAAACAAAACAAACCTGTGACAGTGAGTTACAGCAAACCTTCTGACATAAGGCAGTTTGCTTAACTCACCTTGAAATGATGAGGTGTTGCAGTGAGCTTTCACACCTGCATTTAGAAAGGATCTCAAACCCCCTTGTCAGGGCTGTGATCTGCAGAGGTTTTACACTAAATATATTAGAGTCTGAAGGCTACTTGCTCATGGCCGGAGGTCTTCAAAGCTACATTTCATCTCTAAAGGCTGAGATTCTGTGAACATTTTAGTAAAGAGGCAACAATAAAATTATATTCGGTGGCCTTTCACTTTGCTGGTAGTTATTAGAACTCTGGTTATTTGGAATCCCAATGAAAAGGGATATTATACTATTTTTTCCCCCATTTGAATAAGGACAAATTGAAAGCTGATGGGTTTTTTTCACTAAAAACAATTATTGCACTTTGAGATCTAAATTTGAAGATCTCTGAAAATGGCTTATTTTTCTGGGCCATGAAACCTCTGTAAATGGAGTTTTATGTAGCTGATGTCTGACTGAGGTTCTTGAAAGTTTAGAAGAAACTTTGGGGCTACAGGAATCTCTGCATGATTCAGCTCAGAGAGCCGTCAAGTATTTTCTTTTAGTTTAAGAGTACAAGAAATTAGAAGACTACTTTTACCAGAAATAATTGCATAATCTACACTGACTGACTTCTGATTTTTGAGTCTCAAGTGGGCAGAACTTGGTTTGTAGAATGTCACAGTTTTTGTCTGTCTTTTATTTTATAAAAGCACATTTAGAGTAATTGATCCATTTAATAAAGTAGAATTTTTTTCATTAGCTGTAGACAAAATTAATGTTGAGGACCCTATTATATGATTAATAAATAGAAAAGATTAAATTTAGAAAGACATGCATGGTTATTCATAGACATGTATTGCTTGGCAATAAAGAGTCAAACACTGTTTTTTTTCTCCAGTCTTACACATATTGACAAAATGCCACAAGCCTTTAATTCTTAGCAGACAGAAGATAGGACATAGGACATGAACTAAATCCCAGCTTACAGTGAGGATTTTGTAATCATTTCCTATCAGACAACCAAGAATGTTAGCACAGAAGCAGTCAGGCCAAAAGAAAGAGAAACCACCTCTTAGTCAAGCTCCGAATTTTAAAGCAAATCTGTATAATTATTCAAGGCCAGATTGCATGAGGCTTTGAGCAAGCTGGTCTAGTGGAAGATGTCTGTGCCCATGGCAGGGGGTTGGAAGTAGATGATCTTTAAAGTCCTTTCCAACTTAAACCATTCTATGGTGTTAAAATAATCACTCAAAAAAACAAATAAAAAATCATAGAATGATTGGAAAATTCTTAGATCATTAGGTCCAACCATTAGTCTAGCACCTGACACATTCTGTGTGGTTATTCCTGCCTACAATACATTAGAGGGCAGGAAAATTTCACTTTTTTGTATGAGCTTTCATACAAACTCCTCAACTGATGAACGCAACTGAGAATTTGGGATCTGAAGGGCTGAGGGGCCTCCCAGTTGAAGGATACCTGCTTCTCTAGGCTACTGTTTTGAAATGGCCTTATCTTGGTATAGAAATGAAAATTGCTAACATACTGCTCAAAACCAATCACCTATGGGAATACCTACATGACTCTGGCAGGGTGGGCAGCTTGAATTGCTCCTTGCAGCTAGGGAACGGATCAATCCCTGCAGGGCAAGGACAAGGCATGCAGGCAGGCCAGGGGAAGGTAAGCATGCACTGCCCCTGCCTCTGATAGAAACCTATTCTTCAGCCTTCACCTTCCTCTAACACCAGGCTCACACTTGCCCTGGGCACACGGACTTGCATGGCAAAAATTGTGTGGTTCCGGACATATAAACAGATATAAGGGCTCTTAAACCCCATAGTTTATAGGTTAGTCTGTTGAAAACAAACTTTTTGGAGATTAAAGGCTTAAACTACCTATGTTGCCAAAGAAGCTATAATGAGTTTTCTAAATTAAACATAAACATTCACCTCTCTGTAAATACTGTGGTCAATTATGCTAAATCCTGCAAATAGCTTTTCTGTAAACAAATATTTTGCTAGCGAGATTAGAGGTCATAACTGCTGATACATATGGATAGATCATTAGTTCTGATAAAATCAGAACTTAGCCAGAAGTGTCATTCTTTCTTATTAAATTTTAAAATCAGTACTTGTGCAAACTGAAGCAACACTTCCTTAGTAATATCCAGGTTTTCTCAGTCACTAAGATTTCTCCAAATTTCAATGTTGGAGGACAAATCATTTAACCTAAGGGATGAGAAGATAACTAATAGAAGGAGAACATGATGACATATCAATAAATTAAAAACACATTATGAAAATGCATGACCACAAACTGGAGTGTAACTTTTCTTTCTTTTTCAATCTATAGTTCCTTTCACAAAGGAAATAGAAAAATGGTGGCTGAAAAATGTAATTACAATATTTATTGTACCTCATCATACCAGCTGCAAAGCCTTACACTGCAGTTTTCTGCCCCAGAGATCTTAAATGTACAGTGAAACTCACGCAGTAGAAATTACAAGCTAGCATAGCATTGGTCAAAATACTAAATTGAGCTTTGCTTTTCAGTTAAATGTTGAAAAATTTTTAAAATGTTAAACAGGAAGGTTAATTTCTCTGGTAACTGTGCAGTTTAGAGAAATTATCAAGCCACTGATTCTTAAATGAAAGGCTTAAATTTCTGCATTAGGTTTCTCAGACTGGCACATAAGGATTCAACTTACTTATTGATCTAACCATCCACTCATCAAATCCATGTCTCTCCAATGTGTAGAGAAGGATGTTGCAGGCAACCATGTCAAAGGCTTTACAGGAGTCCAGATAAATGATGTCTGTAACTCCTGCCTGCTGATGGAGTCCCTCCAGCGCAGAAAGCCCCTAGGTTGGTCAGGCAGGTCTTGCCCTTGGTGAAGCCCCGATGGCTGTCCCAAATCTCTTCCCTGCCCTTCGCATGCCTTAAAACAGCTTTTAGGAGAATCTGTTCCATGATCTTTCCAGACACAGAGGGGAGGCTGACAGGTTGGTAGTTCCCAGGGCCCCCCTTTGTACCCCTTCCAGCTATGGGTACAATGTTTCCCCTTTTCCAGTCAGCTGGGTTTTCCCTCAACTGCCATGACTTATCATGGAGGATGACTTGGCACTACATCAGCCAGTTCTCTCAGGACTCCGGGATGCATCTTATCAGGCCTCATAGACATATGTACTGGAGAATTTTAATTTTGCAGGTGATTCTAAGTGATTTAGGAGTTCCCCAAAAATACCTTTGAGTCACTAGGCCTTTCTGCTAATAGTTACTAAAAACAGTCTGTAGCCTAAATCGTGCACACCTCAGTCTCTCTTCTTAAATGAAATTCTGAAGTAAAAGCTTTCTGCCACCTTCATTCTGACAGTCCAGGTTTTATCTTTGTTAGGGGCTTGTGCCTTTGCTGTTTGCTTCACTCCATGTTTCCACCTTTGCTCAGCCTCCTCCATGTGCAATATCTGCTGAGGAAAGGATTAGCATTCCAATCTTGTCCAAAGAGCTGGAGCAAACAAAAAAATAGTTAGCATTGTCACTAGCTTCTTGATGATCTTTTGACATGCTTGGAATAGTTTACTTAGGCCATGTAGATAAGAAAATAACCTACCAGGTACTGCCTAGAGTTTGAGTGTGTAACAAACAGAAACAATTGATTGTCCTTCTGATTAAAGGCAATGAGACAATATCGTTGTGAAAGGAGAGTGAGATTCAAGAAGGTGATTTCATGCAATAAAAAGGCCGTGTGTGCATTCCAGCACAATTTTATATTTTGGATGCGAAAATATAAATTTGCTTTGTATACTTACTAGATGTTATCTATGGCTTGTTGTCCTTGCTAAACCAAACAGCATAGCAATACAACATCTTTTTCATGCTGGAAGAGGAAGTAGGAGATTATTTTATAAAAAATAAATTGCGTGAAACTATAAGAGAAATCATAAGGGTTTCCAACATGTAACACACTGGAAAGAGCTTGTTTTATGTAGCTTTTAGTGTACATATGAGTGTACATAATGTGTTTTCCTAAGGAGCTCATAATGCATTTTAGTTGGTTTTCTCATGAATTGAAAAACAGGTCGTTAGTGCTATATATTGTAATCTTCCTGTTTGGAATTTATCTGTTTGGGTTTGTTTTTTTGGTGGTTTTTTGTTTTTGTTTTTGTTTTAATAATATTTCGACAGAAAAAACTCTTCTCTTATAGAATATTCTAGCCTGTGCCTTCACAATGCTAATTGTTAATTATGACTTTATGGGTTGTGTGCAATTATCTTTTAAAGATTTCTTGTATGGTCCCAGTAAGCCACTTTACATACACTAAAATAGACATGTTAGGGGTGGATATGATATGATTCCAGTTTGCATCTGAAAACCTGTACCTGCAGTAGAATTTGTGTTGGGCTTTGAGTGGAAGAGTCCACTCTTATGAATCTGAGAAACATGGCAGGAGTTGAAAGGAGACTGACAGACATGTAGACTAAGCAATGACCTGAACTACAGTTTAAGGACTTTTTTCATTTAATGTAAGCTGCATAGCCCAAGAGCCATCTGTAATCTGAGCTAAGTGAAAGTTTCTTTCACCATTTTTTTTTAATTTTGGCTAAAGAGGCAGATTTAGTGAAATCAAAACATTTCAAGAATGTGTTTTGCCAAATCTTTCCATAACAAAAGTAAACATTCCAAAAATTCCCTGTGACTGACTTTGACACATTTTTAAAATTATATGTTACCACTTGAGAACTGGAATGATTTCATGTTTCAGAATAACATTTAATTTTATTTATTTTCATTATAGAAAAATATAACCTCAAACTCAAACCAAGATGCTCTGATTTTCTGGACTTCAAGGGATTTCACAAGAAATTTTTTTATTTGTTTAATGAAAAAAAAAGATCCAAACAACAACATTTAAGCTTTTCTATGTGCGAACATCAAGTAAGCCAAAGAAATCATGTTTTCATCCTGCTTGACAACCAATTAACAGTTTCACTTCCCTTTCCTCTACGGGTAGGCATGAAATGTAGGTGTCAGACCAGAGGAGTTCCTTCAGAGCTCTCTGCAACATGACCACGGGGTAATTGACCTTGAAAGCAAGAGCTTTTGACGAAATGGTGACATAGCTGTGGAAATCTCAGGTTGGTGAGACAATTGCATACAAGGATGAGCAGATGCAGTAGCAGATCATTTTATTTTTTTTTTTCTGGGAAGCCCTTTATTAATGTAATAATTGATAACTGAATATTGAAATGTGATTTTTTTCTTCCTCTTGTGTCCAGTAGCTACTGCTCCTCCCCTCCTACACCTGCACCCCAGGAAAATAAAAAAAAAGGAAGGTTAAAGTTATGCTAGGATTCTGTGCCATGGATAAAATCCAGGCCCCTCCTCTGCAACTTCAAAGGGACCATTTGCAGTGGAATGAGTATCATTTGGTGGTGGAAGCAGGAAGCTATTTGAGCAAGAGGCACGACATAAACAGCCAAGAGGCGGGGGAGCAGGACCTGAGGACTGGTGCAGAAGGATTTCCACCTATGAGAGCACGCAGGTTGTTTCAGCTGCTGGGATACAGGAGGCAATTGCAGGACACTTGCTGCCATCCTGGGTGGGGAGTTCGCTTCTCTTGGCTCTGTGCCCTCTTTCCTGGCAACCCCCATAAGTGCTGAGCCTGGGCACAAGGGCTGATATTCCAGTTCAATAGGGCACAGAGGACCATCACACTGAAACAAGGATTATCCCAAAGTTCCCTTTCTCTTGGGAAAAACTGACTTCACCTCATAGATCATACAATTCTGAAATAAACCACAGAACCTTACTTGTGCTCTATATAGTTTAATGAGCTGAAAAGAAAAATGTCTTTTCTTCCGCCCGTGAAGTGGACCTTACTTTCATAAAGACAGAGGCACCTAGTCCTATCACATTCATTGCTGTATACAAAAAACCTTACTATTTAACCTTTTTCCATCCTCACTCTTATGTTGGTGTGCAGGTTTTTTTTGGTGTAACTTATCAAAGTTTTACTTGCCTTATATTCCTGCGGGCCTCATTTGGATACAATGCATACTTGCCTTACTTCAGTTCCTGCAGACAGTGATGTATTTGATCTGCTGGCCCGAGATACACATTTCTTTCAGAAACCCTAATGTAAACACTGGAAGTAGTTTATAGCTGTGAATCAGCATCCAATGGCCGTGATGATTTAAGGCTATGAAGAAGTGACATAAAATCCCCCTCCCCTGCACTCCAACTCAGAGTCTTAAGGTGGTTCTCTATTCCATTCTCAAAGGTGCAATTAGAAATACTATTAAAAAGAGCTTCTGGATTTCTTCTTTTATTTTTCCTTCTCTTTTGCTGTCCTTTTTTTTTTTTTTTTTTTTTTTCCTTTCCTTTTGCTGTCCTTTTTTTTTTTTTTTTTTTTTTTCAGTTTTGGTCAAGCACAGGGAAGTATTTTTCTGCTGTGCTGACTTTTTTTTCTGCCTAGCATACTTGGAGCTGAAACAGAGTCTTGCTGACAGGATTTAATATGAGGAAGTTTTGCAATATGCTTTACAGCTGGTGTATAACTTCTTGGTGAGTGTCAGAAGGTAACTGCTGTGATAAACTAGTTAGGTATTTTTGGGCATATTATTTGAACAAGATACTTTCCCCTCAAACAAAGACTATTTGGTACAGGATTCTCTCAAGACTTCCACCCTAATTGTTAAAATCTAACATTTAACCAGCAAAGTTAGTTTATGTGCACTTTAAAGAAGTGGCAGAGACAATCCTTGAGAATTGCATTCTGTTTCCAGTGCTTATCTGCAAATAAAAGGTAATGAATTGCTTCTTTTTGTTTTTCAAATGAACTTGTCCTAAAAATCTGAAATAGTTGAGTGACACTGAGCAATTAGAAAAAAGGGTGTTATGTTCTGCTTTGTTTTCAAAAGAATTTGAAGAGTGAAACCTGCTTTTGTACATCTTGTTAGCACATTTCACTGTAGTTGGCAGTTTGTCAAAGATGAAAAAATATGTTTGTTTTAGCTGGCAAAGCTGCTTAGAGTATTGGCCTGAGCAGAGTTCTGAGCATCTGGATACCTGGAATTTATTCCCATCTGTGCCACTGCTTTGTTGAGTGACTCTGAGCAAACACCTCTTTGCCTCTTTGCTGCCTGCTTGCCTCCCATGTAGTTTCTTGTGTCTAGTCAGCTGGTGAACACTTGGAACAAACACTTTCAAGAGATCTTTATCTGTACAGCACCTAGCACAGCTGACTCCTATCTCACTTGGATCTGTAGGTGCTTCAGTCATGCAAGCAGCAGCAGCAAAATTAATAATGTCTAATAAAGTCTTGTTTCACTGTGTTTATGAGAACAGAAAGAAGTAAAAGATAAATGAAAGTGTTTCCTTTGTTCCTCTGTTTTGTTTTGTTTTTTTTCCCCTGTGTTCTCAGAGTCTTTCAAAGACTGGAAAAGACAAATCTCTGGTTAGCTAGGATGTAGCCAGGGAACACCATGCCCTTTCCTGTGACTCTCACTGTGTGTCCTTGCAGTCACCAGAGTCAAAACGGAGGTATTGTTTTTTCATCCTCCCGGAGAGAAGAGGAGTCGAGCAAAACCAGGGACACAGCTGAAGAATAACCAGTAATAAACAGTAAATAGCTAGTGATTGTTTCAGTTTCTCTGTAGTTCTTGGAACTCCTATAGCTGCTCCTGGGTGTACATGACTAAGCAGGTCCTTGAGCACTTCTGAGGGGCAAACTGCTACTAGCATGGAAAAGTCAGACATCCCCAAACTCATGAGGCACTGCTAATATCATGCAGATAATCAATAAGGTCCTTGTATGTTACAGCCAGCACATTGTCTATTTTCTTTACTCACCCATCCTCAAATGGGTTTTGAGTTCTCCACATATGCTGTTTTGACAATAGTTTTACTGCATTTACTGAAGCCAAGTTACTCCTTCACATGGGTAGGAAGGAAAGTCAAACCAGGCCAGGAGCTGAGCTTGTGGATGTGATTATAGCTGATCAGCAACGTTTTCCTAACCTGCTTCTTTTTGTTGCTCTTTTGAGCCCTACAGGTGTTTTAGGCTCGCCACATGGTCAGTGCTGGCAGACAAATATATTCGCCTCCAGTGCGGTGTCCTTGTAGCAGAGTTAAGCCCATGCTAGCGCTTCCTACGACACGCTGGCTTTGCTGAACAGCAATTTTATACTTCTGCAGCTCAGAGTGAGGGTGAGTGTGAAGAATGGATGGCACTTCGCAAAAATGAAAACTGTTTTATGACCTGAACTAAATCCTGAAAACTTGGAGGATTATTTCCTCAGTTCATCCTAAGTATGTGTTTTTCTGAGCTTCAGACTTAATTCAGATACCGAAATAAACAATTATTGCTTCAAAAGTGCTATGTTGTTAATGATTCCAAGAGGATTTGCTGGTTCACTATTTCAAATTAAGCGATAAGGGCTTGGAAAGCTAACTCTAGGAAATTATTCCAGAAAATTTTGGACAACATCCTGTAACAATATTAATTATTCAGAATTAACAACCAACTATTCAGTGCAAATTTGGACGATGTGTAGTAAACAAGATGTGAGATCACACATGGAATGAGTACCAAAGGATAGTATTCGTAAAAATATTCTTAAATGTTCTTAAAGCTATATTAAAAGAAGACATGAAATCTGGACAGTTAATGTTTTCTTATGTTTTTCCCATTTTATTCTGCAGTTTTAGTATTATTTCAGTGTAAGCTTTTTATAATAAAATGTACACTGTTCCTTTGTTATACTGCGTTGTTAATTAAATATTAAATTATAAAGTATATTTGGGAAAAAAAGTTAAAATTAAAATGCAGTAGTCAACCAACTGTAGTCCTCTGTGACACGTTAACCTTGCTTTTACATGCTTGGTCACTTGCAGTCTATTTTACTAATTCAAAGAATTTACAACATGTCTCTCAGCCATTTCCAGGAATTTGAAAGAGCTTGTTTGTTTATTCTCACTTCCAACAGGCTTCTTCACAAAATTCTTCAAAATATACCAAAGACTTTTTCTCCTCTGAAAAAAACTTTAGGCACCTAAAAATAACAATCTTTTTTAATGGGCTAATTAGTGCATCAAATTATTGCTCAGGCCCTTTATCTGAGTCTTTGGGTAAAATCCAAATGGAAATGAGCCTGGCCGGTGCATTTTAACCTACATTTGTCCGCCTCACAAAGTCACCACGTGATTTAGCCCAGTTGGCAGCTCTGGTGCAGGGACAAGCAGGGCTGGCATAGCTGAGATGCTTCGAGAGGGGAGGACTGCAGCACTCTGAGAGGACTGTGAACACACGCTCTAGCTGCATTTCCTGCCCTGTGCCTGCTTCCAGTCCCTGCTCCCACTTTCGCCCTGCAGCAGCATCTGCCAGGCTTTGGTTATTTGAGACTTGCCATAAAACTGATTTTTAGGAAAACAGTGAAAACGTCCTAAACATGGACGGTGCTGCAAAATGAGTAGCAGCCCACTTCCAAAGCAGAAGACGGCTCCTCGGCTTGGTCCCGTTATTTACAGCTTGTGCTGTGCCAAGCCAAGCAGCGCTCCAAAGGCTCTCGTGCCAGCCGGGAGGCCATTCCCAGGACACGCACTCACCATGTGGCAGTGGTGTGAGCACAGTGGCAGACGCGTCCTGTTTGAGCTCCCGGTCTATGGGGTGTGGGCTCTACTGTGCAGGCACTGGAGCAAGGGTAGTGATGGTTTCACTGCTTCCCAGGACAGCCCTGATGAGGAGATACGGTATCTCAAGGAACCATCCTGTTACAAAACCATAAAATAAGTAAACAAACAAACCAGGATATTTTAGGTCCTGTAGCTATTGCATCACAAAAATGGCTGGAGAAAAGGTTGTGTCTCAAGCCAGCCATGAAAGAGGGGACTTACGTGAACAAAATAACTTTTAAAATTCTGCCCTAAGCCACAATTGCATAAACTCTGTGAGAAATCAGAGACGTTGTAGAAATTCCTCCTTCAGTTACAAATCACTGTGTTTTGTTCACTTTTTTCTGGCACCTGATCGCAAGATCCCTGGGATGTTGTGTATCTCACTGACAGCACAGTCCTTGATAAGCTCGATAACTTGTAATACGATAAAATCAGCAGGAAAAAAATAACTGTCAGTCTCTCAAGGCCAGGATGAACATCCCTAGAGAATGAGGTGGGGAGAAGGGTAGACACAGCTTTGCAAAGCAGCAAATAAACTTTTGCAGAGCTTTGGAAACGGCTTATTTTTTTTAAGGGACAGAGGTGAATAAAATCAAAGCCTAAAAGCATTAATAAATTCTGTCTCATTACACAAGGGAAGAAAACAGGTCTTGTGCAACTATATTTTCTCAGAAAAAAAACCTACAGATAAGTATTAGCTATTTTATGACTTGTAAAACATTTGGTAGGAAAAAAAATTGCCTCATGTTTTTATTTGTCACTGAAGACTCATAAATATATTAGTATACTTCTTTTAGTCAAAAAGTATACTAACATATTTATTAGTATACCCTGCAGATTTTTGTTGTGCTCCTAAAAATGTCTTACAAAATGCCCATGGAATATACAGAAACATTTTCATTGACAAAAATCTAGTCAATCCTTCTTATTTCTTTTTAATGGATCCATTTTTCTTTCCACTCTGGAAGTGTATTTCAGGAGAGATACCTAGTCTCATACAAGATAATGAGAAGATATTCCCAAAAGCAGAATAAAGAGGGAAATATTTTAATTTTCTATAAAATAAAATGATTAGTGAGACAATTTCCAAGGTTTCTTCTGTTTTCCATTAAAATCCCTCAAAAGAATTAAGTGTTATGTTTTTATATGATAGAATTGTTGCTTCATATTTAGGGCCAGAATATTTGGATAACAAGTTTATGCTAAAGTAAAAAAAAAAATACTGATTGTTATATTTCTTTTAAGAGCTACCAAGATCATGCAGGTTTAGCAGATTTGGTATACACATGGGAGATGAAATATAGAAAATTTTAAAGATTACAATTTAAAAAACCCCCAGTGTTTATACCTTTATTCAATGAGGGCACAAGAAAACTAATTTTTGAAGGAAGTATTTTCATTATTGTTTCAATTTTTTATTAAATTAAATTTCAAAAAGCACCTGGAAAATTACATTTCTTGTTCAGCAAATTACATCTTCTGGTCAGAAGTCTTGCATTGGGAGAAAAACATATTTATCTCTCACTTATACCCAGTACTCTTTTTCTCTCATGCAACACAGCCAGGACAGCTTGGATTGATATCCTTGTTCATTTTTCGGCTTCATTATAAATGTCAGTGCAGGCAATGCAGGGTGTACTTTGTTAACACCTTCCTCCCAGGCCCAGCTACCTTTAAAAAGTTTTGTCAGCTACCTACCTTGTCAGTAGGGTGCTTAAAAAAGCCGGATTAAGACAAGGTAGATGTCACAGGTGAGGTGGTCAGGGAGCTCTTACATAAAACCAGGCATATTTTCCCAGATCCTTGACTTTTTACAGTATTCCTCATTCCTCACTCATTACATTTGCTTTGCCGTCAGGACCATGCAGCAGTGCAGGAGGTTTTCCCAAAGAAGTGGGGGAGGCTTTGCTAGGGGCACTTTGAGCTCATTAAGACAGCAGTCAGCTCCCAGTGAAAAACTCCTGAAGCTCTCTTCTGGTACCCCTTGCAGCCCTATTTCCTGACATTCTGGGACCATCTCATTAGTATTGTGAATACCTACAAGCAACCATGTGTATCCAGCAAAATTTTGCCTTGAGTGAACGAATCCTTAACAAAGCTGAGTCAAGTTATAGCCTAGGTGCATGTGAGAAGGTTACACATCCAGAACTGAGAAAGTAGGCAAAAGTCTGCACCAGTCTCAAGAAATGCAAGAGAAATGCGAGAATGTGAAGGTCTGCACCAGACTCAAGAAATGCAAACCTCACTTAAGTGTGAGATACCTCTCTCTTTTAATACCTAGGTGGCTGATGAGTGCAAACTGTATGAACTGAAAGAAGACCTCTTGATATATCTAGCCAAAAAAAAAGACAGGACTATTCATGCAGCCTGCTGTGATCTATGGAAATCCAGTATTTCCCATGCTGTGAAAGTACTGAAAAATGGTTTTGCGCAATCCGATGAATTATGGATGATGGCAGTTACCTGGATATTGGGAAGAGGTTCAAAAGTAGGTTACAGAAATCCCATTAAGAGAAAACCTGGAAGAAAGGAAAAAGAAAGAAGAAAGACTAATTTAATTATTTTCATAATGTCAGTCCCTAGGAATGTTAAGCTTCAAGCAAAAGTAAATTGTTTAAAAGACAAACATTTAGAAGAGAAAACATAAACAAATAATAAATTACTGATCTCCTGGTAATAGTGGCAAGTTTTGTAAATGAGTTTGCTATGGTTTGAGCAGTTATTTTCTATTATTTCAACAATCAGATGTAAGGTAGCATGTACTCAAAGCATTTGTGCTTTAGAGATTATAGGACCATTCAAAATATTGCAAAGAGTAAAACATTGGTGCTATGACTGTGGCTGTGACTGTGCACGACATGCTATCTTATTATTGTCCTTCTTATAATCCACAGAATTATACCAAGAGTTCTGCCCTGTTATACCTGTTGTCTGCCAGCATGGACAGTAAATTACTTAAACATCTAAGTAGTTGATTTTGTTTCCCTTACTAGATGCTTTCTGAAGTGACAGCTGTAATTAAGGAGAAGATTTCTGTCCGGACCTTCACTCTGATAAAATGAGCACTAATAAGGGTGTGGAAATAAGGATGTGGTGCCCTTGCACCAGAGCAACATGGACCAGTTAATGTCACTGTATATCACACAGAATCACAGAATTAGTTAGGTTGGAAAAGACTTGGGAGATCATCAAGTCCACCCTATGACCAAACATCACCTTGTCAACTAGACCATGTCACTAAGTGCCATGTTGAGTCTTTCCATAAACACCTCCTGAGACAGTTACTCCATTACCTTCCTGGTCAGCCCATTCCAATGTCTAATCACCCTTTCCGTGAAGAAATTCCTCCTGATGTCCAAACCAAATCTTTCCTGATGCAGCTTGAAACGGGCCCTTTCACCCTGTCACTGGTTGCGTGGGAGAAGAGGCTGAACCCCACTGGCAAACAACTTCCTTCCTTCCTATGGGATACCCCATAGCCTCCTTTTCTCCAGGCTCCTTCAGCCTGGAGAACTCATAGCCCCAATGCCCTCAGCAGCTTCTCATAGGACTTATCCTCTGGGCCCTTCACCAGATTTGTTGTATGTGGTGCTTCGTGCTGTATGGCACCACAGTCTTTGCGAAGGCGTCAGCTGATGCAGAGAAGTGATGTTAATTGCAGGAGTTTACACACGGTGTCAGTAGCAGTACCAGAGACTGAAGGGTTCACGTGGTCAAGTACCAGCAAATACTTGTACAGAAAATTTCAAAGCTTATTTGAAGTTATGGTAGACCTCCACTTTTCACATCAGACTCACAGTATCTTGTCTATCAGACTACTCTTGGTCAGCAAAAAGACTGCAATGTAACCAGCAAATCTTATTTTGTAGAATGCATTGACAACAAGCCAATTCTATTTGTGACACCTCTCTCTGAAATTTACATATCATTTGTCACTTGTGCTTTAAGAAAAATCAAAACTGACACCAAACCAGAAAATTATGGCTCCTTATCATTGTCTCAGTTTTCTCAGTGCTTCAACACAAAGTCAGTTATGTTTTAGCTACTTAAATAGTCTTCAATAATCATAACCTTTTAATAAGTCAGTGTTCTTTGTTCTCCTACTGCAAATCCTAATAGAATGGTTTAGCTGGGTTTATTTGAAAATTAATTTGTGACAATGCAAACAAACCTACTTCAAGTGCTTCCTTATTATTATCATAAATTCTGTATCATATGCTTTGTACTCCCTAGGGGACAGATTCTCAGGTGATCTACATGGGCAAAATGTTTACTTGAATATGATTTCAGTGACTGATATCAACAGAGGATCCTACCTTTATATTAAGTTGCATTTTCCTTTATTGGTTGCTTACCTGACTCATACTTCCAAGGCAGGAAAAGGATAGCATGGGACTGAGTTAATTAGGCAGCCAGAACAAATAAGCTGAAGGATGTTGGTTTAGATTTGATATAAGGTAGAAATTCTTCACCATGAGGATGGTGAGACACTGAAACCGGTTGCCCAGAACTGCTTTGGATGCCCCATCCCCGGCAATGTTCAAGGCCAGTTTGGATGGGTGTTTGAGCAGCCTTGTCTAGTGCAAAGTGTCCCACCCAAGGCAAGGAGATTGAACTAGATGATCTTCACAGGCCCTTTCCAACTTAAAACTTTCTTTGATTATATACAATTTAAGCTGTAAAATCTGCACTTGGAAAAGAGTTGCTCACAAAGAGTGCAGCAGTGAAGAACATGTCTCTTGGCAAAGTTCCTTTAGTAAACCAGAAGGGCTGGATTCAAGTCAGAGATTGCTTTTTGGGGAAGGTCCTGTGGTGTCTATTAAGCAGGATACATGACCAAAATTGTTCCTTGTGCCCTCCGAGTCTATTCAACTGTAGTCTGTTAGTTAATGATAATTGTGAATAATTTATGTAAAAGTATTCTCGCAAGAAGGCAAAAGCAGTAAGGAATAACTTTTGCAAAACTGAGCTGTAAACAAGGGTACTGTACACTGGGCTTGCCCACTCTTTGTCAAAATTGATGGGAGGGGTGGAAACCGCCACCATTTGCAGGGCACTGTCTAAGGCAGTGCCCTATTAGGATCAACACTACAATTCAAAGACCCTGCCATATCCAGCTGCAAGATTATTTTTGGTTTTGTTTTCCAGTAACAATCTAATCTACTGAGTTAAACTCACTTGAAGAAATCAGAATTCATAGTAGACATTATGACTTCCTCTGTATGTTCAGGTATTATCTTTGACTTTTTGAGTGGTATGGATTTGGGAGGGTTTTTCTTTTTTTATTTTCCTTTTTTTCCCCCCAGGGTATTTGCTACTTGGCTTTGTTAGGAGATGGGGGAGGTTTAGAGGGAAAGAGAATTTTCCAGTGTTTCCTTCCCCTGAAGTGTTAATAAATGTTAGAAAACTTGCTATATTATGTAAGATTCATGTGTCTCACCCATACCGAAATATAGCACAGAGGCCTTGATGATATCACTAATGATGAATTTGGTCTCAGATCATTATCTAAATGTATTATTCTGCTGCTTTCCAGTCTTACTTGAATAGTAAGTAAGCTGGTTTCTCAACCCACCCAACCCTTTCTAAGTGACTTAAGAGAAAACAGTCTTGCTGAGTTTGCTGCATTGCTTCAGGGAGGCTAAATTTTATAGACCAAATTATTTTTATTGGCCTAGACAAATCCAGTCTGCAGTACCCAAAAGAGAAAAAAACCAAGCAAACAAGGATGCCTAAAAGCCTGCGCAAGCACCTTTAACCATTTATTAACCTATTCTAACGATATATGAATCTGATTTTGGGTCAAGGTCTATTAATTTAAAAATACAATTTTATATTTTTAAAAATAATCTGGCTCCCATCAATTTGGCGTCTAATCTCATTAGCAAGCAAAGAGAAGGAAAACTGAAGCTTGTTGGATATCATACAATTAAGTTATTTCATTTTATTAAGAATAAAGTTACTTGCATATCACACGTCAATGTTTTTGTGATGGAAACCATGGATTTTGGGGGACTGCAACATACAGATCAAGTCAGTTCCCTAGAAGTAGGAACTGAAACTTTTAAGAAAAAGTGGAAGAAAATCAGAAATTCCTGTGCTGTTCTGTGTCATGAAGGCCGTATCGAGGTTCCTCAAAACTGGTGAAGAATTTTGGAAGGTCAGGATCCCCTCAGCCTCACACTTACAGTGAATCCAAACAGTGGGAATTGAAAAGGAAGGTGTTTGCAGCCTTGTGAGGACGCCCAGCCTTCTTCCTCTGCTGTGGGAAGGAAGATCACTGGGGAGATAGCACAGAGGATGAAGCAGTTTGTGGGGGGAGACGTGGATTCAGTGCATACCTCAGCAAGCTCTTTCAACAGGAAATGAAAGCTACCCAGATAAGGTGTTGATTGCCTCACTGACACTGCCCTGGGCTGCAGTTATTGCAGCTCAGGCTACGTGCAGACTTGAAGAGAACTTAAAAAAATTAACTGGGAAAAAATCCCACCACACATGAAAATCAATCCCTCTTGTACCATTCCTGCCACAACTTGAATCTAGAGTTCACTGATTAACCTTAAAATGTTGATAGCATCACAAACAATCCAAACAACTTTAGGAATTCAGCAGCTTCATACCTTTAACAAGGGAACAGTTGTGGCAAAGACATGCAGATAATTAGCACCAACCAGGTCCACACAATGGAAAAAAAAGCTTAATTACTCTGTTTTGGCTATGGGGGGTTGATATTTTTTACTTTTTATACATACACCTTGTAATGCAATACTACATTGATTTCACAAGCAACGCTTAAATACTTCAGTACTTTTGGAATTATGGCCCTAAGGAAAAATCAGGAAAAGAAAATGTGATTTTTACCAGCGCCATAACGTTATGGAGAGAAGTAAACCTCAAATAAGAATTCAAAATGGTGAAAAATATTCCAAGACAGACCTTGTGGTAGCAAAATCTAAGTAAAAAGTTACAAAGTAAAACAGTGATTGAAAGACAGTTGAGTTCACACAGGCATATTAAACAGTGTTGAGTGATAGGTGATAAAAGATCAAGTTCATGTCCTTTTTATTGCTGCAAGCAGAGAACTTAAGATGATGAATCTGACCAAAAGCATCAAAGAGTGCAAAAAGTCACAGGATAGTGTGAGTTATCTGGAGAGTGATCTTCAAATGCTTTGCCCTTATCCCCCTAGAGAAATCCAATTAGTAAAAACCAAGTGAGTTTGTAGAGGTATATACAATATTTAAGATTCTATGCAGGCTCAAGAAAATAAGAACAAAATATTTTATATTGGAAGGAGATAGATTTATTAGTATTAAACTCCTCATGAGTATGAGTCCAAGCTGGGAAAAGAATTTTTGTAGGATCACTATGATTTTTAGTTTCTCTTATTGCAATGCTGCGAAACTGCTCTATATTCGTCTGGGTATAGTTAGAAAGCAGGAGCAGTAGGCACAGCTCTACTAGTATTTTAGTTCAGAGAACATATAAACCTTGGAAAAGCATATTCTCTTTGTCCTCACCTGTTGCACTTGGGCTCTCACCATGGAACTGCCTTGGAAACAGTGAAATGGGTTCCTCTGGGGTGAAGTGAAACCAAAAGATGTGCTCCTCTAATGTCTTTTACTTCTCATCTGGAGTAAAACCCCTGAAGCACGCGTAGCACGGATATTGGACCTTCAGCAACAAGTGTTTTGCTCTAGAGAGCTGCTCTTTCTGGACCATGCCACTTGTTGCTGTAGGACTCAATGGAGTGTAGCTCTTTTCACCTAGCTTTAGACGTATTGATGCCAGCAGCTAGAAGGAAATAATGACTCCAAAGCTATGATTTATCAGCTGGAAAGATATAGCGTCTGCTCAGATGAATCATATTCTAAAAGCTGCCATTTTCTCTGCACAAGCAATGAGAAGAGTCTAAATAATGAGGTTCTGCTTGAGGTTCACCCAGTGAACCCTGGTCAGTTTGAAATTATAGCATTGGGCAGAGAATAGGAAATAGATTCACAAAGAAATGGCTTGACTTTTCTGAGATCACCTCAAATGACCTGTGCTGGAGATGGTACTCGACCCCATATTTTTGAACTCCTAATCAAATATTGTCTCTTTACTCATGGTAATTATTACAATTATTTAGTTGGGTGCTGCAGTATGGTAACTTAATCTTTATTTATGTTATACTAAAAAGTTTTTTTTTTTCTTTGAATTACAAGCCAGAACTACCACTGACATATCTCTTTATTTTGTATCCATTAAGAGGAATGTCTCAATTTTTCCCAGCATTGTACAATTTTGAAAATACTTGCTCTTTTGCATTCTTTTCATCACAGAACTTATTATGAACTTGTTATTCATTGAATTGCACTATCTGTGCTCTATGATATCAATTTTTATTTATCAAGCAGTATTTAGTGAGGTCTTTTATGAACAAAAAACAATCTACTTACCTGGATGCAGTATCCTTGTAAATATAAACACAAACCTGAACTAAGAAAATAAAAGTATACCTAGAGTTTCTGAAATTGTTGATTTTCAGTTAATTATAAAAATATCAATGATACAATTAATGATTTGTTTTCTGTTTCCATGTATCAGAAATAATGTTAAAAAGTGGTATAAAAATATTCATCTTGTGTCATGCTAAGTGTGTTTTTCCAAGCTATCTGGAAACAATAACAGCAACACTTTTAGAAGTAGATATTTATTTGTTTTTTATTTGCAATGAGTCATTGACTGAGGAATCTTATTTGCATTATATTAGTCATTCATGTTGTATTTTAAATACAAATTTCTGCAAAAGATATAAACAATTTTAACACTTGTTTTAATCAATATTCTGAAGAGGAAATTGAGGCACATACAAAAGTAAGCAAAACTCATAGACTTTAATTTAAACCCTTCTTGTCCACACAACTTGATTTTATAGAAAGGAATTGCAAATTACAGTGTGGCAGTAGAAACAAGACTAAGTAAAACTGAAAAAACCAAGATGTTCCTGCAGAGGTTTTCAAAAAAATGCGCTGGGAAATCCAGCTGCCTGAGATTTGACCTCTTCAGAGTTAAAGACCTATTTTAGTAAATCCATTTTATTAATATGCACCTCAGTACCTGGGCAATCTTTCTGTGGCACTGCAGAGGCGGAATATAATTTTAAGAAATGCAGTCAATTTTTTGGGGGGAGAATACCTGCAAAGAAATGAGGCATAGTTGGAAGGACTGTTTCAGATTCTGGGCTGAAGAAAGCTAAGAAAACCCACAGCAGATGGCTAAAGAAGATTGTAATCATGTTTAGCATTTCTTACTTCAAAAATTCAACAGCCGTTTCATGCCAGGGAACCTGGATGTCCTTTTAATCCTGCTCATTTTTCTCTCTTTCTCTTTCTCTTTCTCTTTCTCTTTCTCTTTCTCTTTCTCTTTCTCTTTCTCTTTCTTTCTCCTTCTTACTCTTCCAGTGATTGCCAGCCTGATTCAGACAGTGTCGCAAAACTACAGTACCAAACAGACTGTTGCTCTTTCTGGCTATCCCACCACAAAGAATTTGGAGAGACCTGTTTTTTCTGCCACGTCTGTTTCTATGCCACCTGATGTACTTTCCAAGATCTGTTTAAAATTTAGAGCTTTGTAAGGAAACCATGAGTCTTAAAAGCCTTCTTAATGCATGAAAACTTGAGAAAAGAACCTATGTTCACTATGAATGTTTAAACAAATGTCTCTTCAGAGATCCAGGTTTTATTTTGAACTAGATCTCAAGCTAACACTTTTATGTCACCTAAAGACGCAAGTCCAGCTTAACATATTTTCCACTTCAAGAGTAATTTAATGATGGGAAGCATCGTTTTTGTGGACTTTGCAAAGGTGTAGGATCTTGCAGTGAGGAAGTAAATTCTTACTGTTAGAACCATGAAACTTAAATCATTCTGAATATAAGTCCTTGGGGCAGGCAACCTGAGGGGAAACAGCTGAGAAGAGCAATTTTTATGACTGATTCAAAGTCTGTTTTAAAGGGCATTTATTTTGAAAGAGGCATCTTTGAAAAGGTGTGCAAGGAATTCACACATTCAAGGTGCAATGTATTCTGAAAGTATGAGCTGACAAATGCAAATCCAGATGGTAAAAGCAGTACTATAAATGGAGATTCCATGGGGATGTTTGAGCAGTATACAGACAGCATACACAGAAAATAAAGAAATTTATGTTCTAAGAAAAAGGAAGAAAGACTTTCTTCTCCTCCACTAAAGCATGAGGTGGCATCCCTAGAAAACCAAAGTGTGGTCAACATGGGACATGATCCATGGACTGTGGTTCCATAATGCAAGGTGAAATTCTCTGGCTCTATCTCTTGTTTACTCAATTCCATGCAGAAAATAAAATAAATAAATAAATTAAATAAAATGGAATAGATAACAAATAAAATGCATGATAAAAACACTAAAATAATATTTGTCTGTCACCAGATAAGGTACTCAATCTTCACTGTTTCCCCTGAAGCCAGCTGTGTTTGATTCTGGTTTATTTGCTCCTCAGTCAGAAGTGCTTAATACTGCAGCTTTCTACCTGTGTCAGACCTGTGTAGGAGTGTTCTAAGACTCAGAGCCTTTTTTTCCTGATGTCTTTCGGCACTGCAGATGCATATTAGTATCTAAAGCAATCTCTTCACCTGTGCAATAACAGAGCCGATTCTACAAGCTTTTTAAGTACTTTAATCTGTAAGAACATTAGCTTCAAAGTGAGCACCTTGGCACTTGGATTTAGAGATACACTTCAGAAGATTGCTAAATTTTCTCAAAACACTCAATCGTAATGAAAGAAATGTCTTGGTCCTGAAGTGGGCCTTATCCTGAGAGTGCTGACATTTACTTTAACTCACAGTTTACATTTGGGACTGTGGATTGCTGGTTAGATGTCACCTAATGCTTGCTTTACTGCACATATTTGAGAAGGACTTGAGGATTTGTCTTCTCTTTTGCCTTAAATATGTCTTTAACTGCTGTGCCTGTGTGAAATGTCCCAGAAGTATGACAGAAACAGAGAAAGGTGACAAGCATCTTGCAATATTAATAGTAGCAACTAACTTTGGTCTTGTCTGTAAATAATTTTCCTTTAGCTCGTGTGGCCCTTTTGCTCATGGGATGCCTGAGAATGTCACTGTTGTCAATACATAAGGTGTAATAAAAATTAAATATTTAAGATGTCATTTTACAGTAGGTATCCAGAGAAACAGTATTATTTGAAGACTTCACTGTTGCATAAAATATTGATCTTTATACAAACATTATAAAAAAGAAGCACTTTTAAAAAGTGTTTTGTGAAAGATTGACTTATTTTAGAGTTAAGCTTATTCAACAGTCAAAAAAAAAAGCTATATAAGCATTTGAATTGCTAGGTAAAATGCTCTGGAAACAAAATGCATTTATTGTAGGCAATAAAATAATCTTTATTTAGATACTGAAGTCATATATAGCAAAACATGACATCTGTGTGTCGAAATCCTCAGCAAAGTAAAAGGATTTCCTCACAAAAGTTTAGAAAATTGTTTACTAACTCAGTGAAATATCACACATCTTTCTTTTATTTGTGTTTCTTTTATATGAAATTAAGTTTACTTCCTTTCTTTTGAGCAAGACAACCTTCAAATGAACTAAGAATAAAAATTAAAATTAATTTTGGTTTTTGGACAATAGACACCAGTTCCTTGGTTAATTTAATGTGTTTGTAGGACATATCGTTAAATATGGTTCAACAAAATCAATAGAAATTTCCTCAAGATTATATTTTTTCATATTTCAGGTTATATCACTTTTGCACAAGCTTTGGCACAAATTTCTGATACATAAACAATATATTTTGTCTCTGCAGAGTTGCATTTATTGTCTAGAATTAAGTGCTTAAAGTCTTCAGTTGTACTACATCCCGATACTCCTCCTTACTTTACAGAGCTAATATGGCATGGAGGACTTTAAGTACAAAAGTCACCTGGATTATGTATGTCAAGACCCACAAATATATACCTTAAATTGATCAGAAGTTTACAATCAGTGAGAGAAAAATTACTCAGTTGCATCTGGACATTCTTTTCATAGCTCCAAAACCTGACCAATATTGATAAGTTGAAACACATAGAAATTATCATATTAGTTTTATGTATACTGATTTTATGGAGTGAAGTTAAAAATCTCTCCTCTCCTCTCCTCTCCTCTCCTCTCCTCT
>VWPU01002503.1:0-53021 GCA_013398955.1 Callaeas wilsoni | reverse complement strand
TCTCTTCTCCTCTCCTCTCTTCTCCTCTCCTCTCCTCTCCTCTCCTCTCCTCTCCTCTCCTCTCCTCTCCTCTCCTCTCCTCTCCTCTCTCACAACAAATAGACCCAGCTCTTCCATTGATTCCTTCCCTTCTCCTGGATCCCAACCTTCAAATTCTGGTACTTCTTCCCTACTTGAACTTTGTTCCCAGGTCCTGCAATGTTGTCATAGGTCGCTGTCAAGTAGCTCACAATAAAACAAATAGCCAAAAAAAATTCCTTCCATACTTCCAGAAACAAGCTTTAGGATATGAATCCCAGTGAGAACTGAATGAAATTGAATTCCTCTTGAGGCTTCTCAGTGAGAATATGGATGGCAGACATCTCAAACCTGTCTACAACAGAAGGAAGTGAAAGGTGAAAGAACATCCCATTTGTTATTTAAATGATAAAAAACTGGTTTCAAGTGATATGCTAGAAAACTGGGAGCCTTATTTGTGTTATTGAATGCTCATGAAAGCAGTCCTGCACGGGACGAGTCAGCTCGTTCTGTTGACGCCCCTTTCCCAGCTCCAGTCAGGCAGGACATGCTGAATGCCCACACAGAGATGCCCCCTGCCTGGGTGACCCCGGGCCCAGCCCTGCCAATGTCTGCATTCCTATTTGAGGGGCCTCTGCTTCTTGCTCTGAATAAAAAATCTGGCACATCTGTAATGTTTTTGTCAACACAGATCTTTGTGCTGTTTCCAGGAACCCAAAATACCCAAGACTGGCACTGGCATATCTCATGTGTTGTGTCAGCCAGTTTTGACTATCAAGGCATTGCAAAACAGGCATGAAAATTAAACCCGAAACTGCTTCAGTAGGCAACTTGGAGAGACATTCCTCTGCTGTTCCCTTTTTCGTTTCTTTGCTTTGAACAGTTGTTCCAGTTAATGGTACATTCCCAACCCCTAGCCTTTCCACTAGATATCTAATATTGAGTCTTTTTTCTTAAAACAAAAAAGCCTTTATGCTTGTAAAGTTCTGTGTTCAGAATGCTAAACACAAGACTGATCAGTCGACTATATTCTCATATTTAACAACATGACTTTTGTCTTTTAACAATTTTTTTCTGAAACATATACTTTATGTACCATTTCCCTTCTTCTTCTTTTATTTATTTCACTTTTTTTCTTTATTTTTAATTTCTCCTTTCTGATGAGGGTAAAAGGAGGCCAGGAATTTCTGATCCACCATTTCAGATTCCACTGTGGGACAGAACCTGTCCGTAAACTGAATCTCCACCATCCTCTTTGCCATGCAGAGAAAAAGTTGTTGTTTAGTGCTTGGGTCTAGTCCTGTCTGTGGGAAGACCATTGCATTCTTTTCCACGAACCACAATCCATTGTGAAAGAGTTCAGGGAATGAAAAAAAGGCACAGAAATATTTTTGCTATCCGAAATAGCTCTAAAAAAAATCCATCCTAAATCACCAAAAGCTTACCCTAGATTTACAAAGAAAAAAAAATAGATTGTAAAATAACAATTTATTTCAAATAAAATTTTATAATCCTTAAGAATTAAAATATAGTGCCTTTCCATTATTCCAGCATGCCATTTGATTAAAAAGTGAAAAATTATATTCAAAAGGAAATAAGTATTTGGTAAAAAAATGGTACTGAATCTTGCAATGAAAATAAGTGAACATTAGACCCTCTGGTGTGCAAACTGAATTTCAACTAGCATTTTAGCAGAAATTAATTCATTAATTATTTTCATTTTTGAGAGAACAGCAACTTTCAGCAGTCAGGTTACCTCTGTGAATGACGAGCATGTAGTCTATCCAGAAGTTATCTGAATTAATTGAGATTAATTTCTTGTGAGCAGAGCTTAAGTTTCCTGGGGTCTCATCAGAATGATGGTACTTCTGATTTATACCCTTGTAGCTGTGTTATTTATAGAAGGAAGTTCCTCAAAACAAATTCAGAATATTCCTTACTTCCCCTTTCTTGCCTAACAGCTATTCTACTCAGGAATATACGTGTAGCTTCTCTTTTTCTCAGAGCCTTAAAATCCTTTACTTTATATGAATTCAGAATTATTAAATGTAATGAATCATCATAGCATAACTATCAGCAGATGATCTCTAAAAATGGTGTTGAATTCTCCATTTTAAATATGAGACGTGAGTTGTTTAGGTTTTTAAAATTATTTTCCATTTGTTACAGAATCACAGAACTGTTTAGGTTGGAAAAGACCCCTGAGATCGTCAAGTCCAACATATGACCAAACACCACCATGTCAACCAGACCATGGCACTAAGTGTCACATCCACTCTTTCCTTAAACACCTCCAGGGCTGGTGACTTCACTATCTTCGTGAGCAGTTAATTCCAATATCTAACCATCCTTTCTGTGAAGAAATTCTTCCTAATGTTCAACATAAATCTCCCTGGCGCAGCTTAAGACTGTCCTCTTGTCCTGTCACTTGTGTGGGAGAAGATGCCAACTCCCACACGCCTGTACAGCCTCCTTTCAGGTAGTTGAAGGGAGTGATAAGGTCACTCTTGAGCCTCCTCTTCTCCAGGCTAAACACCTTCAGCTGCTCCTTATCAGGCATGTGCTCCAGACCCTTCACCAGCTTCACTGCCCTTTTCTGGACTTGCCCCAGAACACTTTCATGCGCTTCTTGAAGTGAGGGGGGCACAACTGGGCACAGGACACAATGAAGATGGCAAAGGAAAGATTGTGTTATACAGTTTGACTCACATGGGAAAATCTGGTCAAGAAGCTATGGATCAGAGCAAAGGTGATTCCTAGAGCAGCCGTCAACACACATTCTGTGCAGCTCCCAAGTATTGCAGACTTTTGCATCTCTTTTCCTCCACCTTTATGTCCAGACTCCCACTTCTATCTTTGCAATGTTTCAGAGACCTTGTGGAAGGTCACTGGCCTAGTACATTTTTCCTCCTAGCTGTGAGCACAACTGTTAAGAAGTGCTATTTCACTCCTGAATGTTTCAAGACATGACCTGAACTAGCTTTAAGTGGGGTATCTTGCAGCTTTTAGGTTTAGGAGAAGAAAGTGCTGTGGGAAAGCTATCCAACTTCTTTTGCAACAGAATGCATCTTCTGTCTCTGCCTCTTCTAGCTACTGGGAATTTAAAACCTAATGTGGAGACTCTTCTAGAAGTGTGAAGGTTTATCTTGAATCAGGAGACACTAGGAATTTATAGAAAAGGTAATGAACAGAAAAGAATCTGGATCTGGAGGAAAACAACAGCATCTGGTAAATGCCTTTTCTCAGAGATGTGAAATCCTAGGACTCAGTCTGAGGGAAATGTCTCGGACAATAGATGAAAAGAAGGCATGTCATTAAAACATGCCATGCTAATATGTGGGTAATGCCTCCACAGAGACAGTGGTTGTGTGTGTGTACACCCACAATTCTCTGCCTCTGTATTTTTTAATCTCCCAAAGGAGTATAAATACCTTGAAAACTTGAAAATTTTTTATGGTATGACACACCTTATAAAGAGGAAGGAACCTTGAACAAATTAGCTATTTTAGTAGAGACATTGAATGATACATGGATGAATCTTTATTTTTAGCTGATCTAACCTCACGAGAGAAGAAATGCAGAAGAGAACTAAATCCTCTATATTTAAAGTAATTGGAGGATTGTTTTTGGCACCACTACAAAGGACTAAACTTTGGTGTGCAAGTGTATGCTGGAGTTTTTTACTGGTACTTAAACCTGGAACAGGAATCTGAAAGGAGTTGCAATCTTCCTTCTATTGAAATCAAACCTTTCCTCCAAGGCTGTTCATCCATTCCAAGGTCTTCTGAAGCATGGGCATGGGGAAGTTTCCAATTTTCTCAACCCTTTTCTAAAGCAATCTGCAGCACTGCCTACAAAAGGAGCACATGGGAATCACATGCAGACAGAGGAGAAGTTCTACTAAATGTCAGGGACCTGGTGCCTGTGCCAGACAATACCATTATTTGCTGTCCTTCCTCTAAAAGGGAAGAGTTCCCTATTGCTGGCGGTTTGCAGCATTCTTGCTTTTTTATTAAAACATCTTTATAAGAGAGACCTTAGACTTCAATAGCTGTGCACAATCTGAGCATCAAGGCTTTGCAGAGGGGCAGAGACACAGCAGTCCTACTGTGGTTGCTGTGATCTTCCTCCCTACCACTTGTCTTTGAAAGGAGCATTCCCTCCTTTCCAGGACTATACGTTAGCATCCCAGGCATCATTCTGGCACCAGAAAAATCTACATACTTTGTATGAGGCTCCAAAAAGGCTTCCCTGTACCAAAAGACAGTGAGATATTGGCCTCTAATATTGAAAGGCTTCCTAAGGAAGTTACAATTTCAAACATATTGGATGACGAATTGCTCCAAACTGAGCAGGTATTTTCTGGATCCATGTGACCAGAAGTAAGGCCAGTTCTCAGATAGAATTTACACAGGTTGATTCTACTGTAAATGTTTTGTTTGTTTGTATCTTTTCAGAAAGGCACAATGCTCGTATGAATGCAATGTATCAACCTCTTTCAGGCCTAAAAGGAACTCCTTTGATGTTCAAAGTTATTGCCTCCATTTTGTGTATGTAATATTTGCCTACCTTCTCCAAATATCTCTTTCATTTTCATTTTACTCTACGCTTTTGGAGCTACCATTGCCACCTCTTGCAGCTGCCATAATTTTAAAATTCAGAGGGCTACTCATCTGGTGGTGGCACAATTTGCCAGAACTTTAAAGGAAATCAGCAGCTGAGAATCTGATATGTAGAAGTCTTTTTCTAGGAAGAAGTAAAAGACAGTGGAAAGCTCTCACACATATCTGTAGTGTTTGGATTTGGAAATGTCTGAAACTGGACATTTCCCCTATATCTAACATTTCAAGAGCTGCTCTAAACTAAATTAAAAATTTGATATTTCTCAGTCCATCATGATTATCTCTTGCATCCTTTATTTTCATTCATGGAAATGAGATACATTTATCCAAATAAATGAATAACATTCTTTGTCACCATGATGATAAAACTGGCTAGATATTTATTCATATGAGTGAGGATGAGACATAATTTTCCCACTGTGGTAAGATAATATTTCTCTTTTGGAATACAGTGAGGTACCCACTGACATGCATCACGAAATGCCCCAGCTGCTTTCACAAAAGAGAAAAAAATTTGCCAGACCTCCAAGTACAGGATAAATAAGCAGCATAAATGTGGGAAGAAATAAGAAACAATTACCAGGCCCTCAGTCTTAATATGCGCTGTCTCCACAAAGTCCCATTTGTGGCCTCAGAAATTATTTCATCTATTTTAGTTTGTTTTTAAAATACAAGCCACAGAGAGAGGAGCTTTCCAGTGCTCAAATTAATGTATAGAATACTGCAGTGGTAAAAGAAACTATGCTAGCAATGTGTATGTAAATTTATTTCTGCCTTTGAACTCTGTTTGTATATTACTCTTGAACTCAGCTGCTAATATTTAGCACTGATATAGTCCTTGCTTACAACATTTTACTGCCAAGGAGAAAAAAATAAAGGATTTCCTTTTCTTTGCAAGGGCTTTCAATAAGGGGGGGGGGGGGGGGGGAAAGACTGCTTTTGTTGAACTTTCCTCACACATAACTTTTTTTCATTAGCTGTAAAATGTCCACATCTGCAGTTAGAAACAAAACTGATAGATTTCAGTGATCCGAGTGATACTATTATAAGGGAAATATCTGCAATTCTGTGATTCGATATGTACTTTCCTTGTAAAGGAAAGCCAAAATGAAAATATTTCTGCATCTGAGTTCAATAAAAATCTCCTAATTTTCAAAGACATAGTCTCTTGAACTTGTCAAGAGAAGTAGTACAAAACTGTATTGCTCAAATGTCACTGCTTTTTGGAGAACAGCAAATTTTTCTAACACCCAGATCAATGTAGTGTAGAGCCTTAATCAATTCATACTGAAATACTTTGAAGTTCTTACACAAAAGCCAGCTGGTGGAAGTGTGTTGTAAAAAGAACTAGCTGAATTATTCATTGCGAATAATTCATGTTACGAATTTACCCTCCCACTGCTCCACCTCCTTTTCAGGAGTTGTCTGCAATGCAGTCCTCATCTCTGTGAGCATTTGGCAAGTGGTTTATATTAATGTATTTTTATATGTTCCAAGAGTTGCTAGATCTCTTGAACACTATTATTTACGTTGCTATATTTTGTGACTTACAGTGTGTGAATGCAACACCATATAGTAAATAATTTTATGGCAGTATTTCAGTACAGCGATGGGCTGATTGACATTTCTAAACCTAGAGATTCATGAAAAACAGAGCTCTGCTCTCTGGTTGTCTTTGTAAAATGAACTGATACATGATTACATTTTCTGGCCTGCACTTATCCCTTGCAACTTTAGGCAGTAAACTAAGGTGGGTGAGGTACATAAGAGTCGCATACAGGCTCTTCAACTGAGGGTGAACAGCTGGTACTCAGAGGTTGAGGCAGATCTTCTGTGCTATTACTGCTCTTTGGAAGTGCCTGTCTATTTATTATAGGAGAGCATAATGGGTCCATGGGATAAAATTAGGCTGAAATGATGGAATTCCCTTTTTTGAAGTCATCTTTATGTAATAGAGACAGATTATCCAATGCAGCTAACAATAGATGACTTCTTTCTAAGGCTGCCCTTACTATGAGTAGGGAAACATAAGTCCTTCTAGGAAGCAAACCATTTCCTCCTGAGTAGACTTATGAAACAACTAGATGACTTATACCCTAAAGGGCTTATTTTTCATGAGGGCCTGTGATGGGAACTTAAACAACCAGCCCATATCTATGTATCTAACCAAGGACATCTACATCCATTCAAATCAATTTCTTCTACAGATCTTGCCCACTCAGATGAGCATTGATAAATATTAGCAACACCAGCCCTTTTCCTGCTGCTGGAGAGGAATTTCTGTGGATAACACAGAGTTTTCAGTGTCATTGGTATTTACTAATCATGCTGAAGTATCCAATATCTTCCATTTCTTTTTCAGAGCTATCAACCCAAAAAGCATAATGAAGAAATACAATGCTACCTACTTGCTCTGCAAGTGAATTATTACATCAGGGACCTACTTACACATTTCTTACTAAGTAAGTCCTCAAAAAGTCATCTTTACTCTCCTAAGAAAATTCAGGCTAAGTGGATGCTTCACAGCTCAATAGATGCAACAGAAGGGTGACGAAATATCTGAGTGATAAAATTTTTGTGCACTGAGTCACAAATAATTCAGTATAAGCTTCCTGTTAATAAATGTAATTGTGAAATAAAGATAATTCTAGCCATCAAAGTACTAAACAACTTTTGAAACAGCCTTCCAAGAGATTGTCAGTGATAAAAATGATGGAGGTTGATAGGTTTATGAACAAGACTACTTAATATTGTGTCTGTTTTAAGAAGAGGCTGGACTTTAGATGTCCATTTTAATCCTGTGTTGCTGCTAAAATCATTGTTGACTCTTAGAATCATTGCCTGTCAGAGGTTTGAGCAGATTAAAGTATCACTTTAACCGTATGAAAAGTCATGTTAATTCTATTCGGTGTATTCACCTTCAAGAGTGAGCTAGCTAGATAAAAGTGTCCAACTGATTGTCATGCAAAGGAACCACTTTCCTCTGAACACCTTTCTGAGTCACTTCTGCACAATGATGCATGCGTTTTACTACACAGGCTCATTCCAGTTTTTCAGGAATTCAGGTCTTGCTTTGGCTTATCAGCATCTGCCTGTTCAGTCCTTTTAGTATGTATATATTCAGAGAGGCACGAAAATGCTCTGTAATCTACATGTATTTCAGAAAGCCATATATATATAAAGATATCTATATATGTACAGAAGCAGCTGATAAGAACTATTTATTATACAAAGAGTAAACAACAAAAAAAAATTAATGCTATTAGCTTAAAGAAATTGCAGTTCATACATATAGTTTCCAGGAAAAGGATTATTCATTGTCTGGAGACAAGATCAAAGTATGACTTAAGTCACTTCAGGTAGTCTTTGTGTCCTTTCAAACTCTACTTAATTTGCTCAGCATATATTCTAGTAGAAGGGTGATGGAAGCAAAAGAGGGGAAGAGGAAATGGAACTTTATTTTTATATTCACTCTTTTATCCTGTGTTTGGCTGGTATATGACCCTACATTTTCATTTACCGAGTGCAACAACTCCAAGAGCAAAAATCACTAGCCTGAGATAATGAAAATCTGGAATCACTCTGGCACTAAAGGTCTTTTAAGAAGCTGGAGTGGTGAGCACAGGTTTTGCTGGCTTGTGATGTGTTGATCCTTTGCCATCAGGTGAGTTTAATAGAGCTCAGCACCACTTTTGAGAGATTTGTGTTGGCATTTCCTATGGGAAGTAGTCATGATGAGGATTATGTCCTTCAGTACATGACATCTTATCCACAGTGAAGAATATGTTCTACCTTCAGCAACGCCTTTTGTTTAAACTTGTTCCTTGACTTCTCAAAATAAATGGAGCATATGAAAATTCACTAGGGGTGTCTTGCTAAACACTGTGGCCAGCTGAGACCTGCCAAAACTTAACCTCAAACTGGGGTCTCCTCGCTATTGGGACAATAGTGTTGCTAGGGTTGAGAGGGTGTTAAAAAGTACAAAATGTTCCTGCCCACAATAAGCTGGAGAAAATAAAAAACAAGTAGCTTTCCTAATATTTCAATCTCTATCTCTCTGACTTTTAATAATGTTTAACAGCTTCATTTTTCCATCAGTCTTTACTGACACTAAGGTCAAATTAGTGTGTGTTATGGGTAGAATGCATCAGAATCAAAACAATTTAATTTTATATCCAGCTGATACTAGTAAAGAGGAAATTATATTCAGCTTATTGTTTGACCAGCTATTCTTTAAAGATTTGGACTATGCTTTTGTTTTGGGGGTTTCCTAAAAAAATACTTTCTACTCTATTTATCCTTTGGCAATTTTAAGATATAAAAATAAAAAAGGGAAAATTTCCACTTTAGACAAGGCTGTTTTCAGAAATAAATTTTTCAGCATCATTATTTACAGCTGGATTGAAATAATGGGATGTGGGGGTCAGCACTGTCCTTGGGGAGGGTTTGCTTCTCACAGAGTATGATGCAGCAGAAATGTGAGCCCACCTTGCACAGGGGCTTCTGATCTTCTGAGATCTGCTTTAATTGATGAGGAGAGTATTTTTAACAGTGTTAGTCTTAACCCTGTCCAGTGATAAACGTATTCTCACTAGCCTGGAAAATTTTGCTGCTGTAACAGCCTGAGGCAAACTTGTTCCTGTCTGGTGACTTGAGCTCTTCCTGGCAGCTTGTCTCCACCAAGGAAGACTTGTTAACTTATTACCCTGCACTGGAGTCACAGCTGATATGTACAAGGCAATGACTTTCATATATCTGCTTTATAAAATAAATCCCTTTCACTTTCTAAGTACATATTTTCTGTATCTGATATGACAGCTTTAACCACAGTTATTTTCATTTTTCCTTTAGAGACGTGGGAAAGTGTACACAAATACTGCAACAGTACACTGGATATGCATTCATAAAGCATCACAGAGAAAAGATGATTCAACGGTGCTGGAAAAGAGAGAAAGTTACAAGTGACATTGTGAAAGAAGCTTCTAGAGACTAAGGCAACTTTTAGGCGTAAAAAAAATTTCAGTTTTCTTTTTCTAAGAACATAATTTATCTTAATCTCAGACAGCAAAGCAGAGTAAAACATCCAACAATATTTTATTGCTATAAACTCTTTCCTGTTTCATCAAGATGGAAACTGAGAAGGAGGTGAAGACACTCCAGATATTGCATGTGCATTGTGAGCTCTATGGCACATGGCTCCCTGTAGGACTGGGGTGTGCTTGGAATAGAAGGTCCTCCAGTCAGAAAGCTGTTATAATGCAGCTAAGCCTCTCTGCAGAGAATCTAAATTCACAGAACCTTTTATATATTCCCCACTGGTGATACCTATTCTACATGTTTTGCACAGACAGCATGGCCAAAGCCACATGTGCTAAAATAATTTTGGAAAAGCCCACAAGATTGCAGTAAAGGCCATAAGATCCAATTAGGAAACTTTCATACACTTGCTTTTGAAGCATTTAAGATAGAAACATTTTTCTTTTTTTCTTTTTTAAGAGATTTTTCAAGTGGTCAAGGAAGATCAGGTTTAAGAAATATGTTAATTATAATGGAATGTGTAACGAAGTTCAATGAATTGGCAACAACCACCAAAAATAAAATAGATCTGAGGAGGATTAGTGACATGAACATAAAATTTATTAGACGTCCAAATAAACAACCTAACTACATTCCGCTTCCAAAAGTCTCCAGCTGCAAACCAGCCAATTAAAAGGTATTTCTATTTTTCTTGATAGATTACAGAGTGTCTGCTGATACCTTTGTTAATTTTTTTTTTTTTAGATTTCTGTGGTGGTTGTTTCCTTGCTCTGTTTTCTCTTTCATTAAAAACTCTTTTTGCTTCTACTTTTTTGTTCCACCCACAGTTTCTTGCACAAGTTTATCAGCTTGCACTTCTGTTGCATTTTCTGCTGAATATTTTATAGCACTCTCTTTTAACATATAAAAATAACCTGGATTAAGTCTATCAGTCCTTCAAGGAGAATTGGAAAACTCAAAAATCCCTACTGATCTAGTTAAATATCATCTGCTGATAGTCCTGTTCTTAACACAACGTGCTTTGTTGAATTTAGGGTGTAAAACAAGCAAACCCAAAACCTCAGAACTATGAGCTACTTTCTTTTCAGATATATGAAAAACACATACATAAAAGGCAAGACTGCCCATGGCCTTGTTTGCATTCCTCTTCTTTATTTGAGTTTGAAGATATTAAAAATAGATCTCTAGATGTGTATATTGTGCCTGCATTATTCAGTGGTTTCTTTGCATTGATTTATATTACAATTGTGTTTTGTAAAAAGATTTAACAAAAGAATATAGTGTTAGACTTTAATTTGAGCAGAACACTTGAGGAATCATTAGGAAATGAGATACAGATAACAGAAAAGAGAAGAGGCTGAGCCAGTAAAAGATACAATTTCATTGATTGGCCTATAGGGTACTATGAACAAAAAAACAAATTTAGCTAAAACTCTCCCTGTGTAGCCATATATATACCATTTCATCTCTTAGTGATATTGAGCTGCATTACACTATCTGTTTTCCATCATCTCTTTAATTTTAGTGAGAATGTGAAGCACATCATGTCTCATAATAGTGATAATTTCAGATATAGCTCTGAAAGTAATTGTATCCTTGAGATGAGATACCAAAGGTAGAATTTGAAGAAGTGGTAAGAGCCTGAAACAAACCTAATACTGTGTCTTCTAAATTGTTCTCTCATGGCCCCAGACCTTGTTAATACAACAGGAAATATCCTATAACACAGTGGAAGCTAAACCCTCTTCTGCTGTGTTTAGTCCTTAATTTTCGTTCAATGTGAACTGTAAAACAACTCTGCTGTCTCTATGAACATGCAGTTGTGAATAGTTTAAGCATGAGTGTGAGACTGAGGTTCACAACTGTGAGTCCTACTCTAGATGCACCTTCAGGGCACTACAGACAGGACTCTTCTCTCTTTTAAGACCTTGAGTCTTCAGCAGCACTGTACAGGGATTTCTTTGCAGAAAGGGCATCTGCAGCATTTCTAGACTTTCCAGCCTACACAGAATAAGGTTTGATTCCAGCATTACCTGTGCTTCTTTTGGGGGATTAAATGCAAAAGGAGTTATAACTTTACCTGGAAGACAGGATCCAGATCACTGAAACAGTGCTTGAAATATTTAGCACTAAACTTTATTTGCAGTCATCAAAAATGGGGCATAAGTCACAATCAGGGCTTTCCAGAGCAGATGCGCATAGGTCAGCAGGGTATTGCACAAATGGGAGCACACATCTCTCCCTGGTACAGTGGTTTAAGCTCTCAGTGGGGTAAAAGAGAAATTAAACAAGAATCTGAACTAACTGGAACAGATACTAGAAACTAAGCTAAAGCAAGGCAGCTCTGGCAGCCCCATATGTGTGTTAGGAGACAGATTGTGAGAGTATTTTCCTTTGTTCCCTTCCCTAAACTTTAATTACCCTATTAAAGAAACAGAACCAGGCACTCCACACATGGTCCCCAACAGCAGCCAAGGCGAGAAAGTGTGAGCAAGCTCTGTGCCATGGCATGTGGTGAGGAAAGGGCACATCACCATCTCACACAACCGGGCAAACACAGCTCCCAAACACTCCAGCCAGCCTCTCACATCCCACAGCCAAGCTGGCCCTGAGAACCGAAGCCTCCTGGCTCATACCCTGAGCTACCTGCCTGCTGCTGGATCCTCCTAAGCACTGTGGGAACAGCAGGGTTGTCTGTACTGGACTGCAATAGGTGGCAGACAGCAGCGTTTTTGGTTCTTGGCTCTGCTCTGGCTAGGAGAAACTGAGTTTCCTTCCCACAGCAACATCTTCAGGCACTTAGCTGGGCCCTGTCTTCATCAGCAGTAAGCCTAATGAATTCTCACGGATTTGGCAGCTCCTTAGCTGAGGCTCTCTGCCTTGGGCACTGCCTGCAACAGGAGGGTGTGGGTTTCCCCTTTATTCTGGCATGGTTCAAACCAACATCTTTCGTTTAATAGGTGAATGAATAAAGAAATAATGCAAATAAATAAGTCAATTGCTTGTGCTTCTCAAAGTCAGTTCTGAAGGGGAGGATGGAGCTATTTCATTATCTGGCTTTTGCCACACTGAAGATGGTTTAAATTTGAAGAAGCTAGGTTATGGAGACATATTTGTTCTGAGTGCAGTGATATCTGTGACACCCCACTCAAATAGATTACTAATACATTATTAATCCAGATACTTTATGCTGATTTGTTGCTTTTTTTTCTTTAGTTTTGCACATTTTGTGAGCTGACTACCTAAAAAGAGTAAAACAAATGAAAACTCTTTTGAAAATATGAAGCACTCTTAGTTAATGTTATGTTGTAGCAAACATAATTTTTGAAAATTATACTGTGTAATAGAATCCCAGGGATTAAGAAAAAATGTCAGAAAGATGGTACAAGAAATTAAATATGTCTATCCCCTTAACTCATTAAAAGGAAACATTAATACTCCCAAGACAAAAAAACTTTTAGATCTTTCACATAAACCAAAGATATTTGTAGTCTCCTCTAGTTCAGCTAAAGGGTGATCTCTTTTAAATCCTCACTCTTGTCCATTTTTCACTGAGGCAGTAAAATCTGATTATTAACAAAGGTGATGGAGTGCTTTGGCAACCAGCTGCTGTAGCTCTGTGTCAAGTAGAAAAGGAACTCACTGAAAAGGCTCCGAGGAATACAAGGAGAAAGCCGTGCTAGCATGAACACCTGACAATATTCAAAGTACTTCTCAGAAAGACAGATGGTTAAGGGAAAAACTCCACCATAGTCATGTAAAAACAAAGAAGAGACCTAATAAGAAAATGTCTGAAGTCATCCATATGGGTGGAGAAAATGAACTGCATTCAAATGGAAATATGGGGAGCAAGAAGTTTTCCGACAAAAACCGTAGCTGTAGCTAATGCAGCTGGAGTCAGCTGAGCTCTCCTGAGGAGAGCGGAGAATGAGTCCCCTTGGTGAGGTGGGGCAAAACCAAAGAGTTCAAGCGAAGGTTATGGCAACTCCTGGACACAGCGTCTCAGGATGCAGCCTGGGTTTGAGAAGTGTGCAGCTCAGCACGGGACACCGAGAGGCAAGAGATTCTGCCCTGCACTGCTTTGGTCTTCTGCTGACCGAGCGAACTCACCCTGTCTTTCATCAGCTCTCTGAGACTGGATCCCGCAGGCTTTCACTGGCGCTGGGTAAACTGAAAGCAGACAAAGGCTTTATCTAAGAGCTACACCGACACTCCCTAATTGCTCCTTCGGGCTTGCCTCGTACTCCTCTGCCACAGTGGCCCTCTCCCTCTTGAGTCCAAGGGGATGACGGTGGCAGAAAGGAAAATAAGGGCGAGTTAGACACCTGATGACAGTATCAACCCCACAGCATGAGAGGAGGGAGGAGAACAAGCTGTGAGATGATCACCCTGAGGTGAGCCATAGCAGAAACAAGAACCTCTAACAGAGGATACTGCATGCTTGTTTCTGTGGTGGGGTAACTTACAGGTATTGTAAATGACAAGATTCCTTTGCTTCAAAATGAGGTTTTGATTCCCACTCTACAGGATCCAGACTGTTGGGCTTGAAGGAGAGGATAAAATTTCCTCTAGCTCACTGATCCACTGAGAGTTCTACCTGCCAAAGAATGAGAAAATCCAGTTATTCTTTCATAGGAATCTGCACCACTATGCTGTTTTGATATGAAACAGGTTGTAAGTATGTAAGGCTGCCAAATTTACTACAGAAATACTCTTGATTTCTCTCAATGGAGATCACTTTCCTACTGGGAACACTGCAATTACTATGATATGAGCAGAAACAATCAAATTCTGCTGTGGTTACACATCACAAAATGTCACTGCAGTGGTAAGAAACATTGCAATGTAAATAATTATTAATTTTCATCATTGTATTGGCTGCAATATTTTATATGTTACATTACATTTGCACAAATATTGCCAGAAAAATTAAATTTGAATCTTAACATCAGAGTACGCTTTTCTTTGTCTCAGTAATTTTTGGAGCACGGAGGTTGCCAATTCACACTGTTGTGCATCTCTTTTGGTAGCAGAGAGGCTCATTCATGTCACTGTCTTGTCTTGAATTTAAATTTAGATTGTTTATATGTGTTCATATTTTCAGTTTATATTATTAGATCCACTCCTGCTCTATTCTTTGCTCATTAGGGACCTCTGAACACCAGCATGAGGAAGTTCTGCTAAATGAATCTCATGTCCTTTGCAAGAGCTCTGTGAATGACGTGTAATTATCGACAATTAACAAGATGCTAATTATACCTTCAAATTATAATCCTACTGAGCAAAATAAAAATCCTTTATGGAAGAAAAAAATGTTAAAGGCACAACATTATATTAAACCAAATGACAAAAAGTTTGGCAACTTCCAACATTATAAATCAAACAAACTGCTGAACACATCGTGCAGCTTGCCAGAATGGCTCTCTGCCAATTAGCTTTTCCTTGCATATTCAATAAGCTGGGGGAGGGGAGCGGGGAGAAAAGTGAAGGAGGAAGAGAATTTAACTGGTGTGTCACTGCTCAGTCAGTAAAAAGAAGTCCGAAAATCTGTAACTATTTAAACATTGCAGTGTGTGTTGTCTTACAGTTCCGTCAAATTGACAGAAGAGGTTTGTCTGAAGGGTTCGAAGCTACAGCCACTTTATTAAATCCTTCATTTGCAAGAAACACAGCAAGATAAAGCTTCCCTGTGAACACATCTTGGATGCAGTCTTGTAAATGCACACAATGCATTTGTTTGTTTTTTTCAGCTCTTGGCATAGGCAGTTTTGGGTCTTTATCTGCACTCAAAGATGGAAATTTTTGCAAAAGTACTGCAGGTAGAATTAAAACTCTACATTCACATGTTCTAAATTGTCATTAGTTATGTTTACCTCTGGTACGATTTAGCCTAAGTATCCTGTTCGTCAGTCATCCTGATTCAAGGCAGTCCTCAAGGACTTGCTCAGTTCTGTTATTAGACTAAAGTGTTCACAAAATAAAGAAATATGTGTCCAATCTCTTGAAAATGTAAAAAAAACAAACTCAAAGCAAGCAATGAAAATACCCCCTCCCCTCTCCCCCCACCAGAAAAACCCCCAAAACAACATTGTTTTTTTCTAAGTAAAAAGAGTATCCCTGCCACAGGGTAAAACAGTGATTTCAGGTGGCAGTTCTCTAAGATGCCTGGGTTTTGTAATACTTTTGTGGTAAAAGATGTGATGTACCTTAAGGAGAAAAAAAATTATTTACAGAGTTTTCCCAGTAAGGCAGAGTTATCAATGGTCTGCCCTGCAAGCATGTCTGCAATTTTGGGCAATAAATGTCAGAAAGGGAGAGGACAGATTTTGCTGTCTATATCATTGCTCTTCTGCAAACACACAGTGGGGCACAGTTTGGATTTTGTGGATTTTCTTGTTCTCCTTTGTTTTCCTACTGACAATTTCCAAAAAGCAGGAATTGTTTTCAATCACTCACTGAGGTGTATTAGGTGCTCTGGTTGGCCAAAGTAGTGGTTGGGATACATGCCATGCGGCTTCTGGAACTGTTTTCAGGTAATGAAGAGTGATCTGCAAACACTCCAAGTGAACCCTTTGCAAGCATCTGACAGGCTGGAATTCACACACAGCTGATTTGCCAGCCTCCGCAAAAGGCTCATTAAAAAGTCTATTTGTTTCCAACAAGTACCCTATCCAACTGAAATTCTGAAATTCAGAAATCCTTGAAAGTTTTTAACTCTATTCTTTGTTTTACTAAGAGGAATTTCCAAGCCAATACCTAAATTTTTTAGGTATTTAAAAAAAAAGCTCCTTTTTCTACTGTATAAAAAGTTACAGCAAGCTTTTTGTTTCTTAAGTGAAAGTAGAAACTACTCAGAAATTACTTCAGAAGACAAGCCATCAGGAAAGCAATGGGAAATTGGATGACAACATTTGTCATATTCCATCTGTACTTAACTTTTCATAACCTATCTTATCTAAACATGGAAGGGAAGACATTGTTTAATTTAGGCTTCATACTACAACCATTTAATAGTCATTAATTACTTTCTTCTCTATGAGAACGCAGGGAAAAACAGACTCATAATTAATCTAGATTTAAATATCCAAGAAAAAAGACATCCTGATCTGCCAGGGCTGTATGCAGCACAGCAAAAAAGAATCCTATTTCCCTGCAATCTTCCACTGGAAAACGAAGGTGCTGATGAGTGATGGTTGGCAACCAGACTCTTTTCTATATCACCCCACACAGGAACTTCTCTAAGACACTTTTACTGGCTATTCTTTTTTAATCACTGTATACATGAATGTAGTTTTCTAAAACATGCTAAACTCTTCTTATCTTTGTTTGTTTGTTTGCTGTTAGATGATCAGTCTATTCTTATGTGGTATGCTTGAATTGATAATGTAGGATACTGTGTTGCTACTGCTTGACAGACCTTTACACTTTGAGCTTTCCAGTCTGAGATTCTTTTTTTTTTCTTTCCTCCAAATCCCATAGTCTACTTGTATACTGATAAGAGAAAGAAGTATCCTAGCTTCACTTACGAGACTATGCCTCTAAACATTCAAGAAAGAGAAAATGCTCCTGCATCCTCTTGGTAGATAGAGAAGGATTTTGCCTTCTAGACAGAACTGGTCAGTGTATGAAGATGCTGAGTTGTTTTAGCAAAGAAAACATACTTTCCAGAAAGTTAAGTGTTCCCAGATTTCCTGACAGCAAGCAAGTGCTTTGAGCGCCTTAATGTCCCCTTCAAGATTTACCTGAGGAAGATCTAGCAAAACCAGGACACTTAGAGTGTGTACATTCCATACACAGAAAGTCTGAAAGCTTTAAATGATCTTTCCAAAAAGATGAGGAGGAGGCATAGAGAAGTAAAAAGCATGAATGAGTTAAAACTTCAACAGAAAAATGACTGATATGAATTTGTAAACAGTCATTCAACTGGAATCAAATATGTCTGTTCATAAATTCTATGTGCAAAAAAGCAAGTGTACATTTTTCCCCCCTAAAAAGGAAATAAAACTGATGTGAGAACATAAAAAACTTATTTGATTAATTTAAGGAGCTTCAGAAGAACAAGAAGTATGAAAATATAGTTACATATAATATAATAATTGGGCAAGACATAAATCAAATTAAACTATTAGGCAGAAAATTCAAGAAAAGAAATTAGACATCATCCTACTGAACAACAACAAAAAAATCTCCCGCTTCAACAAATTCTATCTACCTACAGAAATAAAAACTGTATGACGAGGAAGATTCATAGAAATAATATGAAGTAATAGCATGAACCGATACAGCTTTAGTTATACTACATAAAACGACAGGATACAATGCAATAAAGAACTTAAACATGTGCTGCGCAGTTTCCTAAAATGATGTGTGATGAGTTGGACACATTTTCCTCCCTAACTTTTTGTTTTATTAGTAACTTTTACTTCTAAGTTACCAATAGATTTTCTCATTGCTTTGTTACTGGTCCTACTACGGATATCCCCATTTTCTAAAATATTTGTGTATTTAACCACCTAGTGAAGAATCAATAAGGAAATTTAAGGAGATTTTTTTTTTTTTTTCAGAAGGAAGTGTACCAAAGTAAGCCACCCTGGTCAAGCTAATGTTATAAATGTAAGGATGAGTATAGGCGACAAGAAGACACTTTTACAGAGGTGTCTGCCTAAATGACAGAGCAGTAAAGGAGCTATGTCAGATTTCCATCTGGAAAGCATCTTTCCAGAAAAGGTCTGGGGGTTCTGCCAGTCCCTGAGGTGATCACTTGGCATGGCAGCAGTGCAGTCTCATGGCAAACAGCCTCCCGGGCTGTGCTCGGTGCAGCATTGCCTGCAGGCAAGGAAGGAAATCCTTCCCTTCTGCTCCACACTGGTGAGACACACCTGGAGTACTGGGCCCGGTTCTGGGCTTCCCAGTACAAGAGAAACATGGGCACACAGAAGAGAGCCCAGCAAAGGGCCACTACACTCCTGGAACGACTGACGCATCTCTCCTGTGAGGAAAGGCTGAGAAAGGGACTATTCATCATGGAGAAGAGACAGCTCAGGAAGGACTTCATGATGGAGTGATGGTGGGAAGTAAAGAACAAAGAACCAGACACCTCTTAGTGGCACACATTGATGGGACAAGGGGCAATGAGTAAAAACTGAAGTAAAGGAATATTTGTATATTTTTTAAACTGAAAGTCTGGTCAAATACTGGAAGAGCTTGCCAAAAGATATTCTGGAGCCTTCATCCTAGGCCATATTAGAAATATGTCTGGACATGGCTGGCTATGAGCACCTTGCTCTTGGCGACCTTGCTTGAAGAGAGGGATTGGATTAGATGATCTCCAGGGATGCCTTCCTAAATCAGCCACACTGTGATTCTGTGATTGTGAGTTGAAAATGAGAGAGACTTAAAGAGGACAAAGTCCTACTAGGTCAGTTCGTCTTCGCCTGTGTATGTAGGTAAGTTTACCTAAAGGGTAATCAACTGTAAAGGACTTTAACAAGTTTCTTGCTTTTTTGGAGCGTTTCCATTTACAGAACTGTGAGCTAACAGACTAAAAATTAATTCAGCCAGTTTTCATGAGTCTGAAAAACTAGATACCTACATGTGGTGGGTTGGGTAGAGTGAATTTCTTTTCACATATTGTAATCACAAACCACTATGAAAACTAACAGCATGCTATTGTTAATCTTGAAAAGACATAAGCAGCAGGAGAAAGGAAAAGAGAAACAAGAAAACACAGACTCATGACAAATCCAAAAGTGCAGATGGGTGATAGAAAGAATCATACTATTCTTTTTGGCTCACAGTAAACCTTTATATTCATTTGAAAAAGGCTGGAGAAAAGGTACGTTTGTGATACTTCAAAGTCCGTACAGGTGACTAATCCACCTATCTACCTTATCAAGGCAGAAAAATAGGCGTACCCTCTTTAATGGCAGCTTGTAAACACTGTATGCAAACAAGGAAAGCTTTTTTTATGAAAGGGCGATACAGTCGTAACTTTAGATAAACAGGTCTAATCCAGTAATTTTAGAAGCAATCTTTCTAACCTTTCTTCATCACTGTCAGAACCTGTCTTCAAAACAGTTCTTTCACTGCATGTTACCTGTCTAGTGAACATCTTTCACCAACAGGAGAAGGACAAGGACATTTGGTTTTATCTTCAGTATGGCTGATGTCAAACTGTTTGGTAAACCAGACTCACCAGACTCTAGTCCATTTTCATCTATGATGTATTTAATTTATTTTATCTGTTCTGTGTCTCACCATAAAAGTGGTACATCTGTAGTCATTTTTAGTAATTATTGACTGCTCTCTCCTTGTCTGTGGAAACTCAGTTCTTCCTACTTAACAGTATCTCCTGAGGTTACATGCTAGGAACACTCGTTAGCAGCTTATGCAAAGTAAGCTGTTTGGTATCTTGCTTCTTATTTGCAGCAGACAGCTTCTCCTTCTCTGGTTTGATCTGGGTTTTGGAGAATGCTTGGGTGGAATTTGCACCAGCTCCTCCCTGCAATCTTGCAGCGGGATTAAATATGTCATTCTCTTAGGCTCATTTCTGTAAACACTTACACATCTGTTTAACACTTGTGAGCAGTTCCACTGAGACCCACAAGTAAAGTCAAAGTGACAGAGGATCAGGGTGTGATTTAGAAGAGGAGTGTATAAAATGGCTGTTTAGATCCCCCTCTAATCTAGCAGGGGTAGGTGTCAATTTATGCTTCTTCTGAGTGGTCTTGTGAATTCTTCTTCCCCTTCCAGCACTTTAGGTGCTAAATTAAATGTAGAATATTTTCCTCTTTTACACTGAGAGCTATATTAACTAGCTCACATAAACAACTAATTAAGCTAACTGAACTTAGTAGCTGACTTTTCTGTATAAGGAAGTAACTGGTAAATTCAAAATAGAAAGAGAGAAATCCTAATTTTCTAGTTTTGAATGAATATTTCACCCTCAGACAAAGGAATGGTTCAGTGGAAAACAGCCAGATTACTTAGACAGTCATATGAACTTCTGCAGTGACTGCTGTGTAATCTAGTGCTAGCTGAACCAGGAAAATGTGTTGACCACCAAGAATCAGATATCAATTATCTCTATATGCAAACACCGCATGTAACATTCCTCTGTCTCGGCGCCTTTTTCTCTCCCTTTGCAAACAGTATTTCTCCAGACTGCTCATTCACTTCCGGGTGCACACACATACCCACGCATATTTTCCCTGTGTACGTACACTGCCAGCCAGACCTGCTTGGACTCCCAGTTCAGCAGTGCCATCATCATCTCACAGCACTCACTGTGAAGCCTTCACCAGTGGGCTATTCTGGCATGATACTTAACTAGCACAGAATCAAGAGGAAAGTACAGAAAGAAATGCCAGGTCAAGTAGTATAACAAAAAAAATGGTATCTCCAGATGTAAAAGAAATTCTGGATCCGCTAGTGCCTGAAGAGCTGAATTCAGTTTAAAAAAGTAAAGAAAAATTGGGAAATTGGTAATATATAGTGATTTTGTAAAGAATAACAAGGAAGATTAAAGGAAATACTTTGCAAATAGGAAAATACATAAATAACGTAGGTAAGGGTAACATATTTCTTAGCATATGAGTAATATTATATAGCGCCAAAGCTACTGGCATAATTTAAATTATTTCTGAAATGTCCGCAGTGATCAAGGAAGCTTAATATACTGGAATAATGAAAAAAATAGAAGCAGACTGTTAAATAAACTTTGTAATGTACATATACACTCATAGTCTCATCTGTTCTACGTAAAAACATCCTTTCATCTCTAAAAAGAAATACCTATGTAGTTCCTCAAATTTCTCAAAATGCTATTCAAAGACACCCACTTTGAAGTTTACCCTAGCCAAGTGAAGACAGCTAATAACTTAGCCACCAGAAAGATAAACATGAGGTCAGAACAAAGAGTGTACATTTCTTTAAAGGAAATGGATATGAGGCTTGCATAAGGTTATATGCTGAAATTAAAGGCTTTTTATTATCAAGTTGAGGGCGCTGAAAATAGCTATGGGTACTGTAATGTTTAGGTGGTAAGATGTGTAAACTGAGGTTGGTTAATGCTGGCTCCACAAGTGGTTTCCTTGATTTGAAATGATTGTGCTGATGGGAAGTGCACTTGAGCAACCTAACTGTAAATGCTGAATTTTGGCGGATTTTGGGGTTTCTTTATGTTATTTTTCCTTCTTTTAAGTTTAGAAAAAGTATTTCTCATGTCTCAGTTTTTAAGCTCCTGATTTCCACATGAAGCCTTCCTGTACACCCACTGTGTTCCTTCCCCTTCTACTTGAAGTTACATCCCTTTCTCCTCTGCCTTGGGCAGTTTCCTTTCCTCATAAACTGCTCCTCTGACACCATCCCTCCCTATTGTCATGCTTCATCTTTCTCTATATAGCTTGTATCCACTAAAAATAAGCAGAGCTTCACATAGTCTTTCCTTGCTGTCTCTATTCTACCACTGTAGATGTCACAAAATGCAGAATTACAGGCAGAATTTGAGTATTAGAGAACCATAGGCAGAGAGAGAAAGAAGCCTGCAAAAGGGAGTAGCAGTGTGAAAAGTGGAAGGTGGTAATGGGAGCAGATCTTAGCCTGTAGGAAACTCTCCGGCTGTAGAAAAGGTTTCTTCTGTGTGCAAAATACTCCTACTACAACCCAGTTATCAAAAATAATTTTTTAAGAAATAGGAAGAAAATAAATTATTCCTGAATACTTAATTCCTCTACAACACCATCCACTTGAGGGCATGATCTAGGATGAAGAAAGATTAGGCAGTCTTTTATTAGAACATTGACCACAAACCACCCTTTCCAGGTTTCAAACCTTCAAAGAGTTCTAATATTTTACTCATCAAAGTGATTTCTAAGCTATACTTTACTGCACTTATTTCAATTACAGTCAATCCTCATAACCTCAGCCTGCCAAGGATTAATACTCAATTACTTACATATTGTTTGCATTGATAAAATGCCCGTTACTGTATTTCCTCAATAAACAAAAGAAAAATGGTTTTTGTGAGGTTTCCTTAGTCTGTCAAGTCAATATAAATGTGGGATATTTTAAGGCTGTTTATACTTGATATCATCTTTGCTATAAGAGGGCTGTCTTAGTTCTAATTTTGAGTGAGGTTTATACCATAATTCTAAGCACTTTAAAAACATGCTACTGGAAGTTATCTGGCAGCTTCTGCAACCTCATCTACTATTAAAACATAATATAATTTGCTGTTTAGAATAACTTGTTTTCTTAGCAAAATGTCTCAAGGACGCTTATTCAAATTATTTCAAACATAGAGTAAAGTTATTGGAGTTTAGAGGCTTAACCAGTTCTTGCTGAGTCAAACATTTCTGGAAAGGACACTGATCCTGAAAACACGTCCAATGTTTAAGTGGTGTACCAGCAGGTACCTTTGTGATTAAATCTCTTCATTCTTTAATCAGTATTCTTGTCAGTCTCTGGAAGCTCTTCTGTAATCATAAAAAAAATAGAAAAGCAGGCAAATGTTTAAAGATAGGTTTTTTTGAAGTGCAAAATAGGGCTATGAAAAACCTAGTTTAAAGTTGAATGCTACCAATCTCATGGAATGTGAGGTGGGGAAGTCTACAATATCTTATCCTTTCTTTAGCACAGAAACATTTAAGAAATAGGTCAATATGATAAAAAACATGCTGTGATCTTGCCAGAGATACAGTCCACTCTGAAACTTAAAAGAAAAAAAGCCAAGGTACCTCCTTTGTGCTCTGTACACACCCCATTTATGAGCCAGAGCATTGTCTGAATTCTAGACATGAGCATTACAGCTGTCCTGATTATTTCTCTTTTTTTCTTTCTATAAGGAGAATGTCTACCAGCCTCAGTGCTTCTACAACACCTTTGATCAAAGATTTATACTTGCACAGAGAGCAAGAATATTAGAATTATTTCTGTTTGAGACTTTGGGGACATGCAACTGGACAGGACACTTACATTCCAAGCTAAACACACCCAAACACAGGTCAAGTTAGATGTAATTTGAATTCCAAAAGCCACAAAACAGCCTGTTCAGCAATAAGTGAGTGAAAAAAAGAATGTCTCTGATGTAATCTGATATTGTTACTAAATACAACCCCCCTCTCTGTGCTTAAGCACTGTTGATATTGTGACATGAACTGACAAAAGCCAGAAAATTTAGCAGTACACTGACACCTCATACTTTGTTCATGGCTTTGTGAAGAGAAAGGGAAATAGATACTACAGCATGAGCTGAAGACAATATCAATCAGCCCTAGTTTTCTGGCTCTTGGTCAGTTTGCATCACAAATGCAATGCTATTTAAACACAAGCTCCACTGTAGTTTAACTTGAGGGAAAGAAGACATTATGAAGCAAACATACTCACATTGCCTGTAAGACTGAAACAATTTTAAAATCTATTTTTACAAATAGAAAATTCAGTCATTTAAAAAGAATGGTAATTTTCCAGTTCCACTCCCCCAGTAAATTCACTGATTATACAAATACTACTTGGTAGGTTTGCTTCTTATGCTCCCTTATTATATAAAAGGCAATTATGCATTTTGGTACAGGGTCAAAGCTTTCTATACTTACATTATTTGTCAGTTTATAATGGTTTCTGTGGACATGGTATGGTTCATTTATAAAAATATTAGTTAGTTCTTGACTTAATTGATTGTATTGAATACAACCTATTGTACTAATCCAGCTGTCCCATGTGCATATTAAGCCATAGAGAAGATATGTACTATTAAAAGTAAACAACTTGCTCATTCTCATTTTGTTCCTCAACAAGCCTCCCCCTTCCAAATTCCTAGACATGCTACTCTAAGCTATAAATGAAATATTTTTAGTAAGCTTGCACTTTATTTAGCTGTATGGGAAAAATTCATATTTCACACAATCTAAATGAGGTTTTAACACATCCCAGATTTAAAAAAAACCCAAGAAATTACTTTCCCCCCTTTTATAAGTATCAGCTAGAAAATTACCTAGTTTGTAAGCTAAATACACTCTACACAAATTTGAGAGCTTTCTTCTGTCTCCCTAGACAAGCCTCTGAGTGATACTACTATACATCCCTGCTGTATTTCTCTTCCCACTGTTGTTTACCTGGAATGTACCAGATTAAAGAGGGGCAGGTAGAGGGCTTGACCTCTGCTTTTGACCTCACTCATACACCCTCATGCACAACTAGCACTCTCCCAGACACACTCAGGCACAATTTGGGCACCAGAAGGGGCCTGGGATCATTCCCAGTGGGCATTTTGGAGGGGATCACCCTTTTTTTGACAGAGAAGAATTCAACTCATACATGCCAACAGTATTGTGCAATTTGGCTTAAAGAGTGAAAGACGCATTCCACTTCGTACATCCACAGATGTAACTTAGCCTATACATGATCCATCCATATAATATTCTCTTCTTTGCCTCAAACACCGCACGTTAAGAGGCAGGAAAGTATCAAGGGTGATTTTCTCTGTTATCGCATTACAGAATTTATATACTCTAATCTCTCTCTCTCTGACTCCATGAGTCTACATATTTGAACAAATAGATAAGTTAGATTATATAGCTCTGTAATATGATAATGGAGAAAATCACCTCAGGTTGGCCTCAGGAAGGCACCTTGAGAAGTCACCTGACTCAAGGCAAGCTAACTTTGTAGCCACACCTTTCTCCTTAGGATGTTGCTATGGCTCTGTTGCTATTTATGGATTAAAAAGAGAAAGTATTTTATTCTGTTTGAAAATACCCAAACAAATTTCACTACCAAAGAGTAAACATTACATTATGAATCCTTTTACATCAGGATAGACTAATTGCTTCAAAGCAAGTATGTGCCAAAAACTCAAAGTTACAAAGAGAGGTACAAAATCACCCAGCTGATAGCAGGGCTCATAGAAGGGCCAGAAAAGCTCTTTGGGCCTGAATTTCCTTAATGTAACTGTTCTCTCTGCATTTTCCAAAAAGGCGTTTTACCTCAAGATGAAAAAACACAGTAGGGAAGCAATATCTGAGGGAGTCACATGAGATGCGTTCCTTCATGCAGGAAGGACATGAGGTACTCTGAGGGAGAATACTTACAGGAGCTGTTCTTGTCTGATGCTGTAAAGGTGCAATTATCCCTCCAACTCTCTAATGCTATTCAAAATTCCAACAGGACATTGATGTAAAACATAGAAGTAATAGCTTTTCCTCAAAATTTTCCTGAAAGAAAATATGCATTTCAATGAGATATGTGAATTTTGGTTTAAAAAGGTATTTTTCTCCTAAGAAAAAATATTTTCCAGCCCCAAAATGTGTTGAATGCAGTGGAAAGAGTGTTTACGTAAAGTAGGTTCTCGGTATAATACTGAGAAACACAATTCCTGAGATCTTTTATTTACAGAAACAGGTGCCAAGAAGTTAATGAAACTCATAAAAATCCAGTTATACACAGATCATAGAATTAGACAGATGTAAGAAACATTTAAATCACAATTTTCAAAGTGGAATGACAGCAGACATCTGAAGATGCAAGGCACTGTCGATGCTGCTAAATGCAATTACATTCAAAATTGTCTTTTTACTCATGCTGCCTCCAGCACTCTAACAGTAGAATATTTCACATGCTTTTGCTTTTTTATTTGCCACTTTGTCCCAAGAGAAACAGCTTGATTGGTATGTAGTCTGGGTATCTGTTGTTTCTTGTGAACAATTTATTATTGAGCAACAAGGTTGAAGAAACTAGCTCTTAACTGGAATCAGAAAGAAGATTTGCAAGCACTTGTACCTCATAGAACAAGAGATTTCAAAGCCTATGAAAAGCCTATGGAGACTTCACTGGCATCACAAAAATGTTCCAAATAATTCAGTGTATGTGTGTATGTGTGTGAGTGTGTCTGCCTGTGTACAAGTTGGAGCATGAAACAACTTCTCAGAGCCAAAAATACTGAGGTAACCAGTTGTGAATATCCAGCATTCTTAGAGGCTTCTGCTATGTGAACTGAAACCATATTGGGGTGATGGGTTGTTGTGTGATGCTGCTGTTATGCTTTTTTTCCGATATGGCTATTTGAACTTCCAAAGGTAGAACCAAAATAAAGCAAATGTCAAAGGCACAGATGTTGAGAATCAGTTTAACAGTCTGAGGACAGCGGCCCTTCATGGCAGAGGACACTGGAGAAGAGTTTGGACCAGTATTATCCAGCCACTCTTCATCCAGCTGCAGATTTGGTTGAGTCAGTAGGTAAGATAGGAGTGACTTCACATTTAGACTAGAATTAAGTAACACAAAGTAACGCAAAGTGGCTTCTCTAGAGCTGGCTATCGCCATGGTGACATTGGCTAAACGTTCAGTGGGGCCAAAATGGGCCATATTTGATAGTCCTTAGGTGTTGCGCAATAGAAATTGGAACCAGATGAAATACATGCATTGCAGAACCAGTCCAGGAGCAATGCTTTCCCAGCCATTCCAGCACTTACACAAGGAATAACAGTGATTAAGATTCCTGCCTTTTCTGGGAAATAAATTATGAAAAATGAGTGTGATCTTTTTATCAAACACATGAGAGAGATCCTGGACGGTTGATATGTTAAATTCATACAGAACAAAGCTTTTACTTTCTAAATGTTTCACTGGGTAAATGCAAAACAATTCCAAATGTTTCTAGGAACTTTATAATGTTTCAATAATTTTCTTGATGATCTCACTGCTTTTATCTATTTGTCATAACACCATATAATTTATGATCATGTTGGATTTTATTTGGCAGCTATTTTCAGTGAAATTACATGTTTTATGATCAGTAACAGATATTTTTTCCTCAACACCTTGGCAGAAAAAAAAGAAAAGCAATCAATTCTTCCTAACAGTCTTTAGACAATTGAAAGTGAAAAATTTAATCACATTGAGGCACAAAAAATCGCTCAGCAGTCAGTGAGGATTTTCCCATTTCTAGACTTGGTCAGACAGACTCATCATAGTATATTTACAGAGGCCACAAAATCATTAAACCTATTAAATGATGGAAAAATTAGACTCAGACTACTAATGAAACAGCTCCCATGAAAAATTCTGCTGTCCAGGAACATATCTTTCCTTTCCTCTCTGCAGAAAAGGGAATAGGTGAAAGGAGAAGGAGGGTTTTGAACTGAATGGTCCTTAGAGCTATCCATTCTTACCATGTAATGGAATTTTCTAGTCTCATGCTCAAAAGGTCTTCATTGTTCTAGGCATTTCAAATAAAACTTCAACTGCCATTTAAACTAATGTTTTCAATTAACTTAAACACCACCTTCCTCCACAACAAAATAGATGGAAAGCAAAAGTAGTTTATAAATTATGACTCTCAGAAAAATCTCCTCCAAGGCTCAGAATAAAAATATAACCCTGCATTACAAAGATGGAAAAAATTCTAAAAGCATTCTAGTGCATGATTATGTTCTTCTGCTACCCCTGCTGCTGCCGGATTATGAATGGGTAAAACAAACTCCAGCATGAAGTTGCTTGCTTCACTCATTACAAAGTCAGAAACTGCAGGGAAAAATAAGAGGAGAAAAAACTTGTCTCTTGTGCTTCAGTAAGAATAAGAAGAAGCCAAGTTATCTACAGGTAGATTTCCATTAGTCCAGAGAGCTTGCTTCCCATTTGGTAAAAAGGTATTTCTTTTCTTCCTAATCCCATAAATTGTTCCCGATCTGCTAAGAGCGTGCTCGGACATTGAGCAAGGTACCTGAACACTAGCCATGGAGTTGCTAATGTATTCCAAGCTAAGCTCTTGTTGCAGCTCCTTGCTGCATCAAGCCTCCTGTCATCTGGAGTCTGTCTGGAGTTACTGTTCCGGCTGGCATATTGCTTCAATTCCTCCTTCAAAAATGAGAGGGAGAAACAAGTGGCTTCCTGTTGGATAAGTAAGGGATCTATTTTGTCAGAATGGCTGTCTCAGACCTCACAGACAGAGACAGTCTGGGACATCCTGCAAGCTTTCCTAGACACTATCCAAAATATATGGTGCCCTGTTTTTCAAATATCACACCATTTATCTGGTGCTTTCTGGAAACCTTTCAGACAGACACACAACATACCAAGATGATTGCTACGAAATAGCATTCTTTATTCCTATCTAAATGAAAAATGATGGCAGCTCTTTCTTTGGAGTAAAATTAATGTTCACCGGCACAGCACATGCAGAAAGATCAAGTCATATTCATATTACAAAGTGAATGCAAACATAATGGGGGTTTGCATGAGGGGCAAAAAGGAGGCTGGAGGTGATATTTGGCCAAAGTTTATATAAGTGTCACCTCCAGTGTTAGATGTGTAAAATTACATGCACATAAAATTTTGCATTTTTATACATGCTTCAATTGTCAAGGCAACTTTTGAGATTACTTTTGGGAATACTGAGCAAGATATAGGGTAGGAAAGGGAAACTTTCATGTGTTATTAGTCTAACTACTAGTTTCTTTACCATATTTGATTTTCATTTTTGTGTATTAAACATCAATATATTAATGCTGGGAATAATTCAGTTAAAACATTAACAACTTTGTCTACTTAGGACACAATCAAATAAATAGGCTTAATTGTGGCTGTTGATATGAAATACTTCATGCAAGTAGGACTTCGGAAAAGCCCTCTTATTACTAACTGCAACCATCATACAGTTCATTTTGGAAGGAATTCACAAGCCATACAGTCTGTGGACAAACAGTAAATGGAAAAAAAACCCATATAAAAGTTCTGCACACACTTTCCCCTTATATGCAGTGGTTTTATTTCTTTGTGATAGATATATCATGTTGGAATTTTATCTTAACAAGTTATTTCTTACATAGCACAAGAATAATAATTCTGTTCTTTAAAACAAATCAAGGTGTTGTGTTTAACTCTCATAAACAAGAAATGAAAGGATGGCGCAGAGTTTTCTTTGTGTTTAACTCAGGTGCGTAAATGGAAGCCCTCGGTATCCTTAAGCCTTTTATGTTGTCAGTGGAGAAAGAGAGAAGCTCTCATCAGGGAGTGCTTCAGAGCAAGAATTAATTTTAGTGTTCTAAATTACTCCCTGGGAAAGACCCTTAAAAAAATACAGAGAAGGTCACCAAGGGTGAGCAATGCTTTCTCTACAGGGAATGAGTAAATAAGCTCTTCAACAGAGAGAGAACTAGCTAGGGTATGAATACAACACAGGCCTATGGAAACATGAAGGGCACTGAAAGGGTGAATGGGGATCAATTTTTGTTTGTCCTCTCTGCTTTATAAGTTGGTGGCCATCACATAGGAGCTGGCAAGTTCAAAGTACAGACAAAAAGTCAATTCCTTACCCTGTAGCTGAGGAGAAGTAGAACTCATTGCCATGAGGCACGAAGGCTGCAAGAATCTTATATATATCAAAACGCAGAGTGGACAAGCTGATGGCAGGGAATTACAGCGTAACTTGTGAGACTTACTGCTATCCCTGTCTCAGGAAGTCCATAAATCAATGTACTAGGCCTTGAGAATAATCCATGACTAAAAAAACCCTAACCTTCCCTTTCTCCTTCCCTTAGTACCTATGCCTGGCCATTGCCAAAACTGAGCAGCAGGATGAAAAACCTTCTGGTCAAATTCAGCTTGACTGCCCTGTTCCTGCATCTTACACTATGTCCTTCACAAATTAACTTCCTTGTATAAACAGGAGTATTAAATGCTGAAAGTAGACTTCAGGGTAAATCCTCTGCTTGGGAACAGGTAAAACTCTTGAACATCTGAAGACAGAGAATAACTGCAATATAAACTCCTAGTGCTAGGAATTTATATTTCAGTTAAACCCTGAAATATAAGGTGAATGCATTCAATCACGCTTTCCTCACAGCAACCCCAGAGACAGCCTGGCATTCTCTTTGTGAGCTCTTTACTATTAATGGGGAAATATCTGGCACCAGGTGTGTTTCAAACAACATCTCTTGGCTGAGTCAACACACACACATGCTGGTTGATGTCTTCTGGAAGAACTGGGAGAGAGGATGGGATTATTTATCCCATCAGTCTCAGTCCTGGCAAACACACAGAGGGAGAGTATTTACTCTCTGGAAATTATTTCTCCTGAGCTTAAACCTGAGATGCCTAGAGAATAAGGGGACAGTTTACGACTGACAATTTTCCTGTATGGCTAGAAGCCAGGCTACGATCTGGATGTAAGTTTAATACTGTCTTTTCTCAGATAAATTCCAAACTTCTGCAGCCAGAATTTGTCAGAGTAAGAACAACAGTAAATAAAACATTTCACATCTTTAGATTTAAAAGTAGATAGAGTATGAAATTTTAAAAAGTGGGTTTGCCCATTTTTTTTTCCCTGACAGGATAATGATAACATATTTTATTTCTCCCTCGGCAGTTAATTGATAAAATAATCTCTGTTGGTTACTTTCTCTTTAGCAAATAGGTCACCAGTTTGAGACAGCCAGCAAGGCTGGATCACATCTTGAGCTATCTAAGTGCTTTGCTACAGCTTTGGCTACTTAAGAGTCTATTGTGATTCATCTGAATTTAGGCACCTGTTTTCACAACTAACTACTGAAGTCCACCTCCTGTTGTGGTACCAGTTTCAGCTGCTTACAACTAAAAAACATTTCTCTTAATTTTTAGAGAAATGGCAGCAAGGGTGATTTCTTGTCTTGTCAACCATGATGTTGTAGACTACATATTAGCAAAAGAGGCAAAATTTTTCGTCTCAGAATTTTGGAATCTATGACTATTGTAAGTTTCAAGATTTATTTTGAGGTAAATGAGTCCTGTAGTCAGAGGAGGAAAAATTCAATAATCGTCACCAACAAAATTATGGAAAAATGGGAATTCTGCTGGGTGAAATTTGGAAAAAAAGTACTTTCAAGAAATTACAATGTAGTTATTTCTATAATCACCTGTATTTCTAAAAGACAAAATTTGAAGCTAAAGAGACATTTATGATACAGTTTATCTTAATTTAAAATAGATGTCTAAGGTGTTTGAGATGATCCTTTTCAGGAGTGCTTGTATTTTGGTACTGACCATGAGTGGAACATAGGTAATTTAAATTAGACATACAACTTTTGGGTGGCTGAAGTCAGGGCAGTTCCACTTCAATTTTCCTGTTGCATAGTTTCTTTTTTGGACTCTCTTCAGCTGGCTGTGCAGAGCAGCAAAACTTACTAATAGTATCCCAAGGATTTCTTGAACTGAGAGCTAAAGAAAAGGACACTTGTTGCTTCCATGGACTTTTAGGCAGAAGCAAATGAGTGGCAGATACAGAGGGCAGGGATAAGCAAGAATGGGCTTCTTGATGGTATAAAAAGACAGTAGTACAACATTCTGCAGGAACAATGACACTGTTTCCATAGGTAGCTGTGGCAGACAGTTTGTCAAGGATGTTTAATTACCAACATATTTATTTTATCTCTTGGACGAGCAGGGACTGAGGAAGCTCTTTCTGCTGTAGAGTGTGTTTGGTTCTGCAGCTCTGGAAAGTGTTAGGCTTTCCTTGCCACAGTGCCTAGAAGGGAATGTTCACCTGTGCCCATTAATGTGTAAATCCACAACTGTATCACTCCTAATTCACAATAAAGTTTCAGTGAGCACCTTGGGCATAGGGCCACAAGCCAGGTAACACTGGGTGCGAATGGTACGTGGGGGTGACAACGGAATCAAACCATGACATGTCACATATCATCTAATTGGGACAAAATTCTACTGATTTCGACCAAGGTGGACAGGCCCCCTATACTTAACCTGGAAAAGGAACATATATACGTTACATGTGTTATATAAATAACCCCTCTCAGGTAGAATGTAACCCCACCATCATTTAATGTGCAACCCTTGTTAAAATAAAAAGATGGTTGTTTCCACCTTCCAGTTTACTGGAGCTTTAAAGAACAGTTTGAAAAATGTTGACATCAAGAAACAAGCTGAGAAGCTGAAAGGGCAAGCGATGCATGTATCTCTGTGTGTTATGTGTATATATGCGTATATATGTATATATATTTGTAACGACACACATTTGCTTTATGTCATTCTGCATTAAGAAAAAGTGTTAGTGGCATTGCTATACAATATAAGCCCTTTCTGGGACTCTCAGTACATACAAAAAAATTAAGTCCTATAAAACCTTTGTTTTGGCCCAATTCATCAATTTCTGGAATGATGTACTTCAAGAAACAATTTAGGCTTCTTTGTAATTATGCAAGGTAAAAATGAAGTGATTCTAACTCTGAGCTAACCATGAATGAGGTTAATGTATGGCAAGCAATAATGTGAAGAAGGAATCAACAGTAGTACCACGTGGACTTTTTCCATGTAGCTCACTCACTGAAAGACATAAAATCTGGTTGGTATAACAGAAGTGTTTGCAATTAGAGTTAATGGAGTTAGTTGAGACCACAGGAGGGGGAAAGTAGCTTTGATCCCAGGTGGCCTCATAGCAAGAAGGCTCACAGCAAGGGAGTGCTCTGAATTGGAAAATATCAGAGGCATTTGCTGCAAAACCAAGAAGTCACTGCTGGAAAATGCCTAAGAATATAATTTACAAGCAGAACTAATTTAGTTTGCCATCTCTATCTCTTCAACTTTCTCTCCAGTCACAACATTCAAAATAAGGATGAGTTTTTTCTGTTATCTATTTTTTAATAGAAATTCTAATTGGTTCTTACAGTTTTTACTGTCTTGACCGCTTTGTCTTGATCAGGAAAGAAAAAGGTAGGATGAAGAAAAATCTACAAAATCATTCTAGAAAAGGAAGCAACACATTTACTTTTATTAGTCATTTAAAAGTATTGCTTCATAATAGCTGAATTATTCATTGTCATAGCTTTTGGGGTTTCCTATTGTCACTATTACTGAGCAGGCACTTTTGGAAAACCTGTGACATAAGTACTGTACTTAGTGAATACCACAGTGAAATTCTAACTGACTAAAAATAACAGTTAGAGACTCTCTATTGTGGGATCATACATTTGGGACAGAGCTTTGTAATGTTACTTAAGATATTTAAAATTGCTCATTACTTAAAACCATTTATGACTTACACCAATAAACTAAGCAATCACTTCAGGTTAAGCAGACAGATTATTTGCAGAATATGTTTCTTCATCAAAAATATTCTTCAAACTGTACTCGCACTTACCTTTGTTTTCATCCTTCCATACTCAATAAGTAAATGAATTTAAAAGTCTAACTCAAATGTCTTGAATAAAAAGAAGAATAATCAAAAGAAAATACAAATTAAGGAAAAATATGAGAAAAGTGGGGAGGGACTTTAGCTGAAGACTAAGGTTGGAATGGGAGCAGCTGAAAGGGAGTGCCATGTTGTTATTCCAAAAAACAAAATCTGCAAAGACAATCTGTTTATCAGTTCCAGCAGTTTGCTGACATCATTACTTGGATATTAAAGAAAGAAAATTATGTTGAGATACTTCAGTGTGCCTTAAGTTCATAGGAGATTTTAAAATGGGAAGGTGACTTTAAATCTGATATGGGAATGTATGGGAGAAGGGCAGTAGCTATGACCTAGTCACACATCCTTGCATTTATGAAAAGGGAATTAGTGGAGCTGGGCTTTGAGGAACTCTCAGGAGCTTTTGAGGAAAGGATCCACAACAATCTTGCAGAGGAGGCAAAAAACATGTACAAGGGTCTTAGCACAACAAGGCTGATGTACGGTGGCTGAAGAAAGGTGTAAGAATTGTAAAAAACTCTTAGGATCTAGAGGTTTCAGATGAACCCATCTACCAGTGAAAACCACCCTAGGTTTTATGCTAACCAGGAACAATCATATAAATAGCAAAGGAACCTTTGGTAGCGATCCAGCAGCAGAAATGATGGCAAAATGGAGAGTCACTCGGCTCCATCAGTAGCTGCAGAGTACGTGGTCTGTGAAGACACAGCAAAAAAATTGTTGTGCTATGCCAAGAAAGGGGTTAATATACGTAGTAGAAACAGAAGTCAATTATTTATTTAATTTAAAACACTGGTCAAAATTCCTAGTAAACAGCCAAAACTTAGAATGTAGTAATGATAAATTTCTGAGAACATTTTAAGCAGAATTTCAGCCTTGGAGGTGTTCAGCATTTGAAGGGAGGATTATGCATAGATAAATAAAATGTTGGCTTTGGGAGGTAGAATGAAGGCAAAGGGAGTCTCAGTGCAATTAAATATAGAATCTTGAAGAAGCTTGTAAAATTTTTTACATAGCCTATTGTCACTGTTCTCATGTTGATGACCTCAATATCCTGCATTAGCAATACTCATTTAAGTATAAATATTTCAGCTTTACATTGAGTGTCAGAAAGACAGAAGGAAAAAGACAACAAACAGGCTGACCTCAGATCTCTACTAAATTCTCGAAGTTCTCCTCTGACATTTCATTACTTCTGTCACACACATACAAAGAGATTTATGTGTCCATCCAGTCCTGTAACTGGATTTATTAAAGATGGTATTTCCGGCTTAATGAAAGTGACTGCCAGCTCCATCTATTCCCACACTAGAGCAGCATTTGGCAAAGATAAAAAGGAATTTATCAGTAAACTTTTTGTTTTGTTTTCTGTGCACCTTTCACTCCCCCATCCCTTATTTTTTCACCAAATATCAACATTGTCTATGGAAAACAGTCACTTCCTTTCTCTGATTAACATCAGCAGTGAAGGAAGGGGAGGAGGGGGATGGAAGGGAATGAAGAAAGAACCACCCAGAGCAATGGGAAAAACCTGAGAGTAATCAATTAATCTTGTGTTTTCAATCTGTGAGCTGTGCTGTCTCGAACTCGATTATCTTTTACTTATACAAAAAAAGAAGAATTGGATCTGATTGAATGTGCTGGTAAAAAAGGGTGAGTCAAAAAAATAGTAGAAGTTTATCAATGACAAAAAATCCTCAGAGCCATTAGACAAATTCCTGTGAAAGCTGACATTTTCTAAACATTTTTTGTGCCTGGTGTTCTGATTCCAGCATGTTCTATGTACTATGGATTTGATTACAGATGAACCATCTTTTCCTTGGGCCACGGCAAGTGCATTCCCAGCATTTAAAAAGGAAGGGTTTTTACATGCCAAAATCATTTGTGATTTATTGCCTCGTGGGCTCATCTGGATTTAGTTTTGGAGTCTGGCACCAATTCCTTAATTGCTTTGGCCAGTTCATTCCATTTCTCCATTCTGAAGTTCCTCATCTGCAAAACCAGAGGAATGATAAACACATAAGCACACCAAAAGTCCTGTGAGTAACTTACTGGAGCCCCTGTGAAAACAGTAGGGCCTTTAACCATGGTCTGAGAGAGCAATGGTTCTACCCTGCAGGATCTTGCCAAATTCCCATCCCTTCCACTCCAAGTCCTGGAATGTCATCAGCGAGGTAATGAGTGTGGGCTCTGATACAATGAGGTGGGAACAATTTGCAGGTTCTTGGTTTCTTTTTAATTTTGTCTAGAGCACAGAAAAGGGAATTCTACTGTGTCACACCTGTCTGTGATCTCCCCTCGAACAGTGCACCTGGCTTCACGTAATTACTTTCCACTTGCTTATAATGCATATTGGCAGTGCTTGGGATTGAGTGGAGTCATAATGGTAAGAATAACTATTATTTTCCTAATATTTTAAGAAGATTTCATAGATGATTATAAGCTGGCCTGTAATTTAAAATAAGTGTTGTTTACTTCTTCTCATTTGATGTTCACTGCAAGTAAGTGGAGAAAAGGAAAAGAAGAAGCATGAACAGGGACTGACCTTCTTCTATGTCTTACTAATAACCAAAAAAGTATTTCTCCAGAAGAAGGCCAACTGATACTTATTTGCTTTCCAAGGAAGATTTTCAGGCAGTGAGTAAGGCAGGAGACAGCTCACCTTGCAGGAGAGAACTTATTAATATGTGCTTGGCCAGAGCAGGAACAGGCTTACACTCTTACTAGATGTCCTTCTGGATTTCCTGACTTTGGTCTCTCCCAGCATCAACCATTCTGTGAGGATATGAAAATTGTAGCAGAAATGAGAGTAGATTTCTTGAACCAGCTGAGAAAAAGCACTAGCATTTGTCCCCCAGTGTCATCCTTTTTTTTTAAAAAAGTTTTTTTTTAAGATTTTTTTCAATATTTTTAATAGTCAGTACAAAAGCATATGGAAGATTTTCCCACTGGCTTGGAAAACTGAAGAATGTGATGGAAACCTTATCAGGAAAAAAATCAACAGCACAGGCCCTAGAACTGTAAAGCAGTGACGTTAGCTTACAGATAGCATAGCCTAAATACAGATGGCTGTTCTGTGTGTCTGATAGAAACAGAATTCCCTAATTTCTCTTACCCACGAAGCAGTGTTTATCCTTGAGTAACATTTCCTGTGATCACACTTTCAAGTATAAATATTATTTTGTATGCTGATAGTGGGCAGAAGGAAAAAATTCTTTTATTCTGAAAGATAAGAAAACAAGCAAGTATAACTGGAGGAACTTTTGTCCTGGATTCAAAAAAATGTAGCAGATGCTTTCTCTCAGTTACTCTTTATCAAGAATATTGCATACAGATGTATTTTGGAAAGTTTATTTTTCTTTCAATTGAAAAAAAAAGCTTAATGGGATGGGGAAGTCCTCTTTCAAAGCTTGACATGCCAATATTTTAGTAGTCGTGGAGGAGTTTTAATATATAAATTCTTTGCTAGGTAAGAAAAAAAACCCAACTTACATATTATTTGTCTGAAAATGTGCAGAAAAATTTAGAAGTTATTTTCATAACTTTAAACATAGTGAGAATTTCTGTTGACAGCGTGTGCCTGATTTCCAGGCTGCTTGCTTCTACCCGTCCTGGGTTCTTCCTGGGTGCCATCTCTGGTATCAGATGCTGTTGTTCTCTCTGATGCATTCCTCTAAGGTTAAGATTATTTCCATAACCAGAGTTTCCCCAGCCATATGCTCTCTGTCCATTACAGAACATTGCCTGGATGGTATTTAATGTTCCCAAATATTTGCCCATGACTTCGGTACGCCCAGGTCAGCAGAAGATGCCTGCAAGTGGGAAATGCCGTATGCATTCACTGCAGTCCTGCTGCCAGTGTGGGAGCAAGGAACAAGGCTCCTCAGAGGAGCAGGGAAAGCCCCAGATGTGCTCTGGTTGACTGCACAGCACACACATGAGATGCCAGAGCCTCTGCAACTACGTGAGATACCAGTGCTTCTGCAAAACAGAACAACTGTGTTGTTCCCTTCTTATCTCAGCCAGATTGGCCCAGCCCCGCCTGGGCACATCAGATTTGCTGTATACATGCAATGCCTGTGTGCACATTCATTTCTGGCGTGTCTTCGCTGCCTGAGGTGCCAAGGCAATGCATCTCAATTAAAAGTGACTGAACAGCGGGCACATTAACAGGTATGTCAGAACACTGAAGGAAATGCCTGGCAGAGGCAGATGTAGGTTGCCCTCAGCTTCTCACCTGCAACATGTCACTCCTTGACTGCAGAGTCGTGACTCACCTGAGTCCTGTGGTTCTTGTGCCCTCTGCAGTGGTAGCACAGATCTGATTTGTGCACGCTTTGCTTCACACTTCTAATACACAGATATTTGGGGACTGGTTCTATTAATGCTTAAAAAGCACAGATTTATATCAGCTTTTATTTAGAGATGCTCTCTAGAGTCACAGAAAATAATTGACCCTTTTTGGACTTTCTGCATGAATGAAAGGAACTGCATTTGCAATTATAAGAAGGAAATGACAATTTTTTAGGACAACATGAAAAAAAAATTCCTTTCCTTTGAAAACCATTTTAAAATGCACACTTCCCTCCCAGGTTGTTCTCTTGGTCTCCTTCATGTGTGAAAACATCTGAGTATAAAAAATTAGTGTTCTTCTTCAGGGAGTATCTGTACCATCTCGAGGAAATAAACTATTTTAAACATGCTCCAAAGATGGAAAGATCATTGCCAAATATGCATTCTTTAGGACTTTAAAGAACAAGTATATGCTAAAATTTTGTTTGAATTTGTCTGAAATACAATCTTTTTACTGAAAAGTAATCTAGTATTTTAATACGAGAAGCTAGTGTTCAGTATTCCTTCTCAGTACGCCTTTCTTACTTCAAGGAGGTAAAACTGAGTGTACTTATGACTAGTTCCCCTCCCCCCTCATCCCCCAACACATTCACAATACAATTCATTCAGTGAAAAGCCTTGAACTTTTTTTTTTTTTTTTTTTTTTTTTAAACACAAGGAAAGCAGAAAAAGCAAAGCATTGAATTCTCATCTCTCATCGCACACTAGGAGGTAAATCCTGTCTCAGTGCTGGCCAGCCTGCCCTGAACTTTGGTAGATAATTCTGGTAGTGGCACTCTGCACAGCCTCATTTCCCTGCACAGAAAAATAAAGCCGCTGCTTTTTATGCAGCTTGGCAAACTTTATTGAGAGGGCACCAGGGGAGAACAAACCACAGTTTTTATTAGCTCCCACCTTACAGCAGCCCAGGCCCATTCAGAGCTCTGCTAAGTCAACTAGAGGTCTTTTGATACCAAAGAGCTTTGAATCCAAGTGCCTGGAGAGAAATTATACATTGAATAAGAAAGAAATGAGGAGGGAGGATGAAAATAATTACTCCGTAAAAATGTGCTAGTTATTCTATGACATTTTCAAGTGACTTTCTTCAGAGGGAGAAGTGAGCAGCTTGATTTGTGGTCATTGTTTTGGTCAGCCTAGGCTCTTGAACTGAGAAACTGCAGGAACTAACTTTCAGGGAACTGTAAACGTTATAATTTTATTAATTGCTTTTACATGTGTTTCTTTTACATGTCTGTAAGCAAATGCAATTGAAAGTTGTGGTTTCTGTGGCATTCCTGAAAACAAAGATTACTAACACTGATGACAAAACCTTAACAGAATATAGTGGGGAGGAGTAGCAGTTATACAAATAATAATTCTTTTAGACTGATTTACACATTTCTGAAAATGTGTAAAAAATTATTATTACAAGTATACTTTGAAAGACATGTTAGTGTTTATTGGATGGATATTACACCCTTTAAAATATATACTATAAATGTTTTGATGTTGTGGAGAAAGTTAATAGACAGGAAATCACAGAGTTCTGTAGAATTTAAAATGCTGCTATAAAAAGTACTTTAAAATCTACATAGGAGCATGCTTCCCACTGACTTTCATCTATGTGTCTCATGCAGAAGATTTCTCAAAATACAACAAAGACAAGAACAAGGCAGGAATTGCCAGAGAAGGCTGTGTCTAGAAAATATATGTTATGGTCATTAAAGATATCTCATATTTATCATACATGGACATCTTATGAAAACATATTTGAACTACTTTCTCACTCATCCTCTCTCAGCAGTTTTTTCTGATTTTATGAGCCTGTCTGTGCTTTTTCACAGTCAGAAAACAATTAAGGAAAACATCTTTCTTTTCTGATCTCTTCTCTAGTGAGAATTGTGGGTTAGTGAGTAGATACATGTTTCAGAAACAAATCAGAAGATTGCCTAACAACAGCATGCTTTCTTTAGAAAAATCTGTGCTTCCTGATTTGTCTGCATCAGACATCAGAAATCTTGCAAAATAAGCCTTTTTTTTCTGATTCTACAGTGTTTCTGCTTTCTAACTACTGCATCCCGGTCACTTCCCCAAACAGGGTGTGGACAATAAACATTATAGAGATTTATATTAATACATTAATATATTTAATATTTGTAAAAAACAACTTCTGCACAGAGAATTAAAAGCTACTCTGAATAAATATTCAAGCAAGACTTGAGATATTAATAGAAGACTAGAAGTGTCACTGACTTGAAACTCGGTAGGCATATGAATAAATTGTAACACAGAGACAAGAAATTACAGAAGAATTCCTTATGAACAGGGATTGTCTTGTTTGCATAGCAGTCAGAATAGCTGAATATCACTTTTACTGGGAGTTTTAAGTTCTGCAGCGACATTGGGGAGAATAATAAAAAGAATAACAAGAAGTATGATGTGGGCATACTAAATCCAACAGTACCATGCAGTGATATTCAGCAGTGTTCATTCTTCTTTCAAACGGCCGTGCTTAGTAAATAAGGAAGCAAACTCTTCCTTTCTACTGCAAACAGGAGAAATAATCTCTTTAAATAGCTGAGAATAAGAATGTTATTCTATCTTGGGATATTTTAGCTACTGAATAATGAAAGCATCTCTGATATACAGAGAGTGGTTATTAAGTGAAAGAGGGAGTACTTTAACAGCAGACTGCCTTTTGCTATCCAGTAAGGCAACTGCTGTCAGTGGGAATAGCCAGGCATTGCAGCCTCCCTCTCCAGCCCCCTGCCTTGGTAGAGGCCAGGCACACAGCCAGTGTATCCCAAGTCTTGGTCTGGCTGTCATAAGCTGACAACACAAGCACAGCATAGCTAGAGAGCTTCACTAACTGTATGTGCAAAAAGGAGCCACTGCAGCTCTTCATGTGGGGTCCCTCTGCACAAACAGTGTGAGAGCCCCGTGCCCATGCGTGCATCCTTTCAGAGTATATGGATTCCTATGTTTAGCCCCCAGTGAAGAGTTCACTATTGAGCCTATTTCATTAAGATTAATAAAACAAGTCAGGGGCCCTGTTTTACATTACTGTGAGCAGTTTCTTATTCTGCTTTTCAGAGTCAAATTTTACTTGTACTCTTCTAAGTGGTACCCACCCTGCCTGCCCCCATTCTGCTTCTTCTCCATTCCTTCTCCTCTGCCTCCCTGGCACTAAGAGATGAACCATTTTCTAGGGTTAAACCTAACTAAGCTAAGAAAAAAAGAATAAAAAAAAGGGGTGGGATCATTTTCTGCTGACTGTGCTTCATGGATCAGCTCACCGTGTGGTCAGCTGGGAGCAGAGCTGGTGCGAGGGAAGGGTGGGCACACAGCCAAGGGCTTTGGTTTGGAGAGAATGCTGGTTTGGTCGCACAACCTGTCAACTCATCTGTAATGTGAAACCTCACCTTGGCTTGAATGAAGCTACTTGGTAAATTGTGCAGCAGTGTGATGCGAGGAGGCAGAACTCAGCTTTCGGAAACAAAGGCATTCGGCTTTGAGGAAATTTCAAATACCTGCTATTTGGCACTGAATAAGAAATACAAACTCTCGTAGTTCTGAATTTTTCCAGGACTAAGGTTCACTGAGCTGTTTTGGTTTTAAGTGTTTTTTGTACAAGAAAAGAGCGTCACCCACTATTGCTAAGGCAGCTTTAGTGTTCTCTTTCTTCCATTAAGTGATATCACTGTTTGAAAAAAAGCAGATATCTATAGTTCATAAATGCTATAAATCAAATTTTAAAAGCCACACAAATATTGCAGCATTTTCTAGAAATTTCAAAGCAGTAATAGAGAACACTACTTGATATTCTACACTGGCACATGAACAAGAGTAAAGAGTTATCACTACTTGGATAACATTCACAAGACATGCTCTTACTCTGTATTTGTCTATATTCCTTAGCTTGGCTTTTGCACCTTTTCTTCCTTTAGGGAACTGTTACTAGCAAGGACGTACAACGGATTTAGTTATTCAGAAGGAAGCTTGCCTTGCATGGATGAAAATGCAGGTAACTTCTAATGCATATCAATGCAAAGAAACTGACTCTTGTACTGCACTATTCCCAAGGTTACTCTTGATGCCCTGAAATGTGATGGAGCAATAAGGCAAACTACCTTTAAATGAAGGTTGAAAGGCATCAAAACATCTCTTTATGTTGGAGCAGAAATATAACTAAGAAGTGTAGGATGTAGATATATTACATTTTAGGATTTGTTTCTCCCACTTTAGTACACGTGAAACTCTAGAGGACAGGAAATCATCATCTTGCCCCAAACTCTATGTTTTGATCTAATTATGAACTTTAGAACAAAATCAGAACTAAAGCTCTATGTGTTTCCAAACCCAAAAATTTGAAATCTGAGTCTGCAGTACAGTTTTTTAGTGTGATTGCTTAGATTCAAGCCATCTATTAAAGAACATTTCAAACAGATCAGCACGAGCCAAATCCTTAATCCTGTGCTTAGATTCAAGTTTTTTGAGTTTACACTGGTATTATATTGGTATCATTATTTTTGAATTTATACTTTTGCCTCTTTTCTCCCTCTATTTATCACAAAGGACAAAATAATTTGATTTCTGCAAATGGAAGTTCATGCATAGCTAGTTCCCTTGTGCCTGCAACACACAGTATTTCAAAGCAGTTTCCAACCTGTATCTTAAACTGAACTGGAGGTGATTATAGCTTACATCTTTAGGGAAAATGGGGTATACTTAACATAATATGTTAACAACAGACTTAATTTTTGGGTTTTTTTTAAGAAATCATTGCATAGCCCCAAGAAGACAATTTCTTGAACTCTGGATAAGTGACACTAGGCAAAAAAAGCCCTTCTGAAAGTTATTATATTTTAATATAATGAAAAAAAACATGCTTATGCATTTACTGAATATAATTCTATTGTGCAGGATCATGGCAGAAGGAAAAGAACCTCAGCTCCACCTGAATTTAAACACTGCCAAACAGTACATTACAACTAATCTATCCTGTGCTTCACTCACAACCAGTTAGCATCTCCTTTGTGCCTCATCACAGCACATGTCTCATTTGTATTTCCATCCACTTCACTGAGAAAGGCACGCCTCACAGTTTGAGAAATAACACTAGGAAATAAGTGCACTCTTTAAATACACGTAACTTAACTGTTTTCATTCTTCTTGGCCATATCAGAGTTCTCTGGTGTAGATTAATTTCCCCAGTTACATACAGTATCTTGTAATCAAGTGTTTAAACTTTTTTTGGACTGAGAGTGAAATAAGAAAACGACCTATATCCCCATTCCAATTGTGTGGGTGGTGCAGGAAAAAATATCTTTATTTTCACTGGGACATGCTTTGCTTGCCCCAGACCCCTTTCTAATCAGCTTGTAAATGACAGATCTGCACATGCAGCTGCAGTATGTTCACTAAGCAAAAGCATGTTAGAAGCTGGCCTGGTGAGAGATATAATGACCTGAGTGAGTGGTCTAAAAGTGGTCCGAGTAAAATGTTTCTACTTCCTTGCTTTGCAACAATCTTCCTCTGTAAGGAAGAACGTTTTTGCATTGGTAACCCTGCAAAAACCCTGCAATAATGCCTTGTGCAGAAACTAAATCAAAAAAAAAAGGACTAGAGTGTTGAGGGACAGTATTAAAAGAAAATTTTAGCCAAAGAAAGCTGGTGTTGCCCTGTAGCCTACATAAGCAGATCGGCTGCTCGTGGGAGGAGCGCTGAAGTCAATGTCTTGGTGTGGAATGCTGTGGGGGAACCTATCTCCAGCTATGGGTCACAGAGGGAGACTCAGAAAACTCCTTTCACTATCTTTTGGAAGTTGCCTTGAATTAATATTGCAATAAGCCATGTTTGGTTACTTTTTAGGCTCATCAGAGTGGACTACTGAGCCATGCAGTAGTGTGCTGGTTTCCTGTATGGTGTTTGGGAGTATGCTGTGTGAACTGGGAAAAATGGCAGGGGGCCAGCTCCTCTAAAAAATGCTTGCTATCTGTAGTAACTTCCTTTTATAAAGGAGTAGAAGTTCTGATAGGAGTATCCTATAAACCAGTTTCTGCTTCAAAATACTTTATGTAGCTCATATTAAAGAGCGCTTAGGACACCTCACCTTGGCTTTAATGGAGATGGGAGATGAGATTTTTCTTTCTTCCAAGCAAGTTCTTCTAATTATTCAACTAGGTTGTCCTGCTTCAACTTGTGCTCTTTACTCCTGCCCTAATTACTTCAGAATTATTTTCTGTGCAGTGTAGGAACTTGCAAATATCTTTATATTCTGGCATCAAGCCAGAGTGTACTCTAGGAGCTTGCACAGTCACCTGGAACCTAGAAAATGTAAATTCTCGAATGCAGAGGAGAGTGTTTAACATGGATTTTTCAAATCCATGAGAAAGTGACCCAGCCACTAGATTGCTATGTAAACATATGAAGAAACAGTATTATGAACTCTTTCTTTCTCTGTCCTGGTTTAAAAAGAAAGTGCCATCACAGTAACATTTACTAGGGATCCTGTTCCTACAGATTCACATTTAATGTGTATTGACAGTGTGTTCTGACTGTGAAAAGGATTTCGACAACCGTGTGAAGAATGACTCTGCTTCACCAATTAATTCAATCAAGAATTTATCAAAGAAATGTGTAGCTCTGGGATGACTGGATTAAAACCATAATGAATTTTTGGAAAGCATCCTTGTATAATGCATTTTGGAAGGCCAAAGGAAAATGAAGATTGTCTAGAGACTTCCAATTCTCACTAATTTGCTTAAATCACATAAGCATTCCTCCTTAACACCCATAATGAATTGTTACAAATTAGAGGTCATTTCACCTTTGAGATTGGCTGTGATTAAAAAAACCAAAACACAACTCTTAACCAATTTATGCGTTTAGGGATTGTAGCTAAATACCCATGGATATTTGTGCAATTTGGCTTCTGCAGTATCCAAAATGCATTGCATAGGGATTTGACCAGAAGAAAAAGAAAACTAGAAATAAGGGTGGGATATGGACAAAAATTCTAGATGATTAACTGGACAATTATTAAGTGGCTAAACAAAAATATTGGTTTTACATTAGGAGTGAAAAAAAAGAAAATTCTACACAATAGCCAATCTTGGTCTCACTGGAATATATTGTCTCTGAGAGCTAAGGGTACGATATGTCTAGGCTTCCCTTGACACGTCCCTTTTTTAACACAAAAAAAAACCAATCTGGGAAGAACAGTAGGATTGTGTAATTTCTAGATGAACAGAACATAATATAAATGCTGGAAGTAATTTCCTGGACATGAACACATACACAGCCTATGCAAATGTTACAGAAATCTAGCAGCTGTATTTGCAATTAGGATTTGATTGCATACTGAGGCACAGACTTGGCACCTTTGTCCCTTGCTTTTAGAAGTGGCAGTAACATTGACTAAAGTGCCACTTCTTCCTTCATCTTGCTGAGTAAGAACACTGAGAAGCATAAATTGGATCTTGTTCTCCGTTTTTAATCAGATCCACACTGTTTGGATACTTCATTTTTTTAATATAAAGACAAAAATTTGAAACCCCAGAAGTAGATAGCAACAGACTGAAGAAATGGGATCAGAGAATCACAGGCATCTCCACACACACACACACACACACACATACATACAATCTGTTTTCTTGCTTCCTGCTTTTTTAAAAGGAGAGTTCCAGTGATAGGAAAAGCGTATCTTACTTTGATATCTTATGAGATGTTTTGTCTAGGTGTGGCAGGCTGTAGGACTTCCACATTTTGCAAGAAGAATGGAGCATAGGGTTAGAAACATTTTGTTAGAGATGTGGAGAAATCACAGATACAGACATCTGCCTGGCCTGTGTTTGAAGCCCAACTGTATGTCCATTGGAAAAAGGACCATAACTGGCTTCAGGGAAGACACATCTCCTCATAACTGTGAACAAGCTGCAACACGGTTGGTAAGAACAAAATTAAAGATTTCTGCCTGCAGGTGGGTAGAGAAAGGAGGCAAGGTAAATTCAATATATAAGAACTCAAATGCATTCCAAGAAGAAAACAAGAAAAACAAATCACAAAAGGATTAGATTGCAAGAGAAGGCTAAATTGCTAAGGTGGCTCTTCAGAACTCATCCACAAATTACTCCTGAGCAAGCAGGGGCAGCCTCAGTCAGTTTATGTCAGGGAGGGGACAGGACATGATAGTGACCCTGTGGATACTGCTAAAACGGAGAAATCTTCAACTCAGAGGAGCACACATATGCTTATGGTATGAAGGCACATATGGACAGTCTCTTGAAAGAAACTGAAGCATTTCTTAGCAGACAGGATCCCTGATGCATCCAGTCTGGCATCTTGCCTCTGGCAATAAATCATACTCAGCATTTCAGAAACAGCTTCCAAAATCCTATAGTGTATCTGCCCACTTATGTAATGTGACAGGTAAGTAAGCAAGAGGAAAATTCCTTTGTGATCTTTTTGCCAATCATTCATTGTGGATCATTAGATTTTTATTGGTCTTATCTTAGAATGAATAATCACTAATGTTGTTACTGGCAATAAAATTAGTCCACAGTTGGAAAAATCAAGTTATTGCAGTTAAGGCTGAGCAAGTGGTGCCTACAGTCCAATATTTATTTTTATTTACTCTATTTATATCTGATATACAAGAAATATGCCTGTGTAATTTTTAAAAATGACAGCTAGGGAAATGTCACTTAAAGAAGAATTGTTTTTATCTCAGGTTATAGTTTAGTTAATGTGAACCCAAATGTTGTATGCAGCAGATCCATAGGCGAAAATAAACATTTGATCAAACATCACTTCTTTTCATCTGTATAATGATGCAGGTAAAAAAAAAGTGCTGGATCAACCTTTTACATCACTCATAATTATCATACATTAATCCTTTTAAGATATTTAGCTGATCCTTGTTACACATATCACAAAGCAGAAAAAGCTATCGGGAAGGTAATAATTTCCAAGGCCAAAATAAAGCCTAAAATTGCTCTGGAAAAGGTTCTTTGTAACTATCACACAAACAAAAACTCCTGCTGTAAATAGATACTTTATCTGTAAATAAAATATTCAACAATTACGACTCTGTAATGACAAAGTTCCTCTTTTGTGTTGCTGTTCCTGACAGAGAATTGCTGATTTGTTTTCCTACATCTGATGCAAAAGCCAGACAGTATTCTTTCTAATTTAATTACATTTCCAGTGGGAAAAGAGGCCATTAACTAATTCTATTGCAGCAGTATGCTACATATATAATATCCATATAACGGACACAATCATCCACATAGCAAACCAAGTGAATACATCCAAAGTGTCTTCAGTGCCTCCAGAAATTCATGGAACTACTGAAAAGACATTGTATTGTGGAAAACACGATATAATGCACAGTACTGTGCATTTATTTTGTGCAGTTAAGGTGGGTAACTAGCAATTCCCTAGTCAAACAGACAATTCAAGTTTTCAAGAAAAATATAACCTGAGGAATTTCATGTCAGCCAACAATAAGAACTTTGGTTTTGGCCCTTTTTCTTGTCCCACTCCTACATAGTGTAGGCTGGTTTTAAATGAAAATGAAAGATACTTTAAAACCTGTACTTGTTAAATTGTATATTGAAAATAAGAGTATCAGGGTTTTCTATCTAAAACTACTTGTTACCCTGTCAAGTTTCAACACACTTAATGATATTGTTTTCTTTTCCTCTTACTGCTAAAATTACCTATTAATTTGTCTTTCAAACATTATTCTAATCCAAAATTTTATTTTCAATTATATTTTTTTGTTTAGCCCCAGAATTGCCTAACTATGCAAATAAAACTGTGCTTCAATTCAGGTTTTCCCACATGCGAAACAGGAAATTTCTTGCAACAACAATTACATAGTTGTACTTTAAGGCACACATATTTTGTTTTAATTGTTACTGACCACCTGGAAAAAATACTTAATTATAGAATATTGGAATTTATGTGAGTGAAGTTGAGGAAAAGGATGTTACTGCATTAGATCAAAAAGACACAAGTCTTTAAGATCATTCTATAGATTTACTGGTAGATCAATCAAATCCTTTTACAGATTAATTCCATTTTGTATCTTTTGTAAAGAAATTATCTTCTGTGTCTAGACATATTTATAACCCTTGTTTGTTATAACCTCTGTCAGCAATGTTTTATGTTGGCAAAGTGGCAGAAAGATGTGACAGGTGATGCTACGAGAAAGAAAAGCAAAAATTTGTAAAAATCCAAATTTAAAGTGATTTAGAATATGGATCTGAACTCACTGTTCATGCATATTTTGTCATCTCAGAATGATTAAGAAACCCTGAACAAATAGGAATGTTTGATTAGCAGGGACTTATTAATATTTCAGCTTTGATAACTAGGATGAAATAAAATCCTTCGTCCAGCATAATCAGTTTGTGGAAGTCAACTCTGTAGACTCCAGAACATCCACCCTGTCTATCAACCAGACATTTTGTCTGTATTCTGTTCCAATTCTACAGCAACAGGTATGGCCAGTTTATGGCAGGACATGAGGGAATATGAAGTTTCACAACAAACTTCTAGAAGCGTAAAAGGTAAAGGAGAGGACACAAAAACTGAAAGTGATTGTGTTGCTTTAATATTGAAGAGCAATATGCAATCAGAATATGTTGTTCCAATATAGCGTTAGGGTGAGGCATTTAACATTTTTTGCAAAGAGTCTGGAGAGGAGAAACCTTTTTCAGAATAAAAGTATGAGAGCTATTCTGTCTGCTAGGCTTCTTTTGCTTTAAAAAAATAAATTATATCCTGGAGATTTTAATTTGGGAAAATTTTCCATATTATTTACAGGAGCTGAAGAACTCAATACAAGTTGTTGTGAATTGGATTCTTCAATCTGTCAATGCTGCTACCTGTGACCATGCAGCAGTCCCTTAGTTCTCAGTGCAGTGGACTATAATATTTTGTTGCATACATAATTTCATAACCTGAAATGTGCAATTGGACTTCATGCATACAGCAAATTGCCCTGCACAGCACAGAACATGTGATCTGATCTCTCATATTGTAAGATTGCCTAGCAAGGTAAGTGAAAAATGAACAGTTTGGGAAAAACTAGGTAGTGTCACTTCACTGCCCTGATCATAGCAGGGAAAAAGGTTTGCAATCTACTACCCTTTTTTTTCCAGTCTCTGAACACGTACCTCTATGCCCAGCAGTCCCCAAAGTTCACTGAAGCAGTGGTGCTTGTGCTGATTTCATTTGATTCCTTCTGCAAGATTACCTTAGAACATCTGGTAAAAATTAGACAAACAGATTAGTTACAGTTCTGTTTTCAGTTAATTACTTGAAGCCTCTGCCCTTACTTGTCTATTGCAGAGGAAAGGCATAAATTTCTGACAGGAATAGAGGTTGTAGTCAGGGATTGTGCAGCCAGTGTCAAACCTAATAAGAATTCAAGGACTCCAGGTCCATAATTTGTGATGATGGTAGTGCTGCTGCTGCACCTCAGCTGAGAGCACTGCTTGCCCAATAAAGAAAAGCTCTCCAAGCCAAAGAAACGTGTCACACACTTGCAGTTTTAATGGAAATGAAATCAGCCTGAGCACAGCTACATTTTCTCTTTGTTATGCAAAATTACTTGGTGTTCTATAAAGACAGCAATGGACTACTTAAAATGCTCAGGTATGAATAACTTCCTGGTTTTTAACTCATGGGTGCTGTAAATTTTCCTCTTACTATGAGACAGCTGATAGCTACAGTAGGGCTGCTTTAGGAGAGCAGATAGAAAAGTAAACATGCTATTTCCTTTGACACCTCACAGCTGTCAGGCTGTTCTCAATAGGGATGGGCAGACATTGCAGTCACTGTGTCTGATGGACAACAGGAACCATGAAGCAGAACCTGTGGCCAGGGCTGCCACCTGCATGGTCCTTTCACACTTCTGAGATTGTGCTATGTCTGACTTCACGTAAGGAAAGGACACTATAGCTTTTTGGAAGTTAATAAAAAATAATATCAAGAGTGGCAAGAAAAGCTTTAAACATCCAGCCTGCCTGGAAGTCAGGTGTTTTGAATGAGGGTACAACACTGATGACAAGTAAAAGTGTTACCTCGAGCAAAGCCTTTTGTCACTCCCTTTGTTGCAGACCTTAAGGTAGGAGCTGTCAGGAGTTCCTGGTGCACACAGAGGGCAGCCTGTCTTTCAGCAGAGACTGCTCCCTCAGAGCACTGTGGGCAGCACTTTCTGCCCCAATAACTTTTAGGTTTCACTTAATTCCGTCGTGCTTGTCACTTGGGACTTCAGCTGACTGCAGTCACACTCCCTTTCTGACCTGACATTCAACTCCTAGCTAAATCTATGTGTGTGTATACATATTTTCTCACACACACACATAATAGTTATGTTCAATTGCCCTATATTTAAGGTGCAGTTTCTGAGTATATGTATACGAAACATGAAGATATATTAGGTCTCACAGTTGCTTTCCTCGATTTTCACTTAATAAAGAAAGCTTTGTTTATGCTTTCAGCTATAAACTGTCTGTTGCCAAAACTGCAGTGTCCTGCCTGTGTTTGCACAGAGCCTGAAATCAGAAGTGAGTTCTGTTCACCTCCTCCAGATGTCCTTCACCTCTGAATGTACCCTGAGAAAAAGTGTAGCCAGAACAGAAAAAAATTCATCATTTTCTTTGCATTAAGTTGCAGAAAAAAAATATTAAAAATTAAAAACTGAGTCTAGAATGCTAAGTACTAAAGTTGGGGAGGGTACAGTTGACATGATTTGAAGCTGGGGTTTCAATTTCGAAACACTGGAAACTGAGAGCTTAAATGAAGATCAAGAGCTGTTAGGAAAGGGCCAGTTGCCTTCAGGAAGAAATTATAGCAGCTTTTAGGCCTACAGTGTTACCTGACTTTCAAAGCAGAGACTTTGACATGTAGTCATGGCATGTAGACATGAGTGGGAATCCGGTAAAAAACAAAGGTAATAATTCTGAAATCCTCCATATACTTTCCTGTTCCTAGGAAATTTATTTACAAAAAGTATTATAATGCCAAACACACTTCTTTCTGTTCACCCATTCCATGTAAGTAAAGCAAATGAGGCACATAATGGATGCTGAGGTTTCACCCATATTTTTTTCCACTTGAACCCTTTTATACTTGCATGTATACTTTCTCTATACAGTGATTGTACAATTATATAATTATAACATACACATATGTATGTGCATGACTAGATGGGTGTTGACTTAAACAGGCTTAGGCTCTTTACTGCCACATTTTCCTGTTTCATTTCAGAATGATGAGCTGCATTTCAGAACATCCTACTAATGTATACTGGCAAAGCATGAAAGCATTGCACTATAAGATAATTATAATCATTACTAGTTCCCAGTTCCCTCAGATGGCTAAGACTTTTTTCTGATTTTAGAAAATATTCTAATTCATCAAGAGACCTTTAGCACTTTTGGGGGTCGGATAGAAATGAATACAGCCATTTAATTAATTGCTTTTTTTTACAAAGAACAAAGATTTTATACTTTCTGTGTTGCAGTGGACTTTAGTTCTCTTAAAAGCTGTCATGCCATTTAATCAGACACTAGTTGGAAGGCATCCCACCTACAGCGATCAGGAGCACTTTGAAACTGGACTACTTTGCAATAGCAAACTGTGGACTACTGAAGGAATTATATCCATTACAAGAACTTTTCTGGACTTTTTACATCTATTTGATCATTTCTGTTCCTGTGTCAAAGCCGATCATGATGTTGCCATCTGAAGGTCATATGGCTGTATTTGAATTAAATAAACAGCATATTTTATGCCTTAACATAAGTATCTCATCTCCACCAAGATGAATGTTGTAGTGTCTGTGCTGGCTGTGTTATGGCTCAGCTGATCTGCCTCCATTCTTGGACAGGAAATGAGAACAAGGAGAGAGAAAGTAACAAACATTTATTCACCTCCCTGTAGGTTTATTGACTCAAAATAAATAACATTTGATCTTTCCCTGAGACAACATGGAAACTAAGACACATGACGATCTTTCTTGTGCCTTCCCCGTGAGACACTCACAGCTGCTTCTCACAGCACACTTTGACTCCCTTTTCCCTACATAAAAAGCCAGTTATCAAAGTCATAAACCTTTCATCCCAGCTCATGTGATAGTTAACTTACACATTTAGCTAGTTAGGGCCCTTTTTCCCTATTTTTTCCTCTTTTTCTTGGGAGGGTGGAGAGTTGATAAGTCTTTTCCAGGAGGGAGCGCAGGTGTGTGGAGATGACTTCTGTGCTCTGAGCATGTGCAAAGGGACTGACAGGGATGGAGCAGCCTCCCCGTCTGCCTGCTCATCACTCTGCTCTGCTGCACCCAGGGCACTCAGCACCACGCTGTGCCAGGCTCTGGCAAGGCAGCAAGAAATCCAGCTCATGCAATGAACGTGGCTCTGCTTGCACTAGCCTGGAAGTAAAACATTGGATTTTGGGGGTACAACATCAGGCCCACAGATAGCACATTGGATAACATGTATAGTGTACATTCTTTTTGTGATTTTATAGAGACATTTTTCTTCCTGGATCCTCTCTAGATAAGATTTACATAATGTCTTGAAAAAAATGCAGATTTATACCCTTCTGCAGGCAACTGCTCAGCTGTATCACAGGCTGTATATGTGGAAAAGCTTGGAAATTCTGAGTGTTAGACTGTACCAATTCAGTCTGTTGACAGTTGAGGAAAGGACCTTCCCATTTTACAAAGAAACTGGTAATTAAAGCAAAGCAGTAAGAGAGCAAAGGGAGGATGTATTCCAAGTGACACTGTACTGGAGCTGTTACAATTTGAAATATGTAAA
>VWPU01002502.1:433-20198 GCA_013398955.1 Callaeas wilsoni | reverse complement strand
AAGGGAAATACACTGACTGCATGCCACAGGCAAAGCGGATCGTGACTCTCCTGGGAGGGTGGGTCTGGACTGAACGAGGTCCCCAGGTTCCTTCCAACCTCAGCGATCCTGGGATTTGTAACACAAACATCCAAACGTGGCAGGAATGGTTCACCCCATTTTTCTGGCAGGGCGAGGAGCTCTCCTTCACCATTTTCCCAGGAGTCAGGTCCAGCCCGTCCCTCCCCTAGCACAGAATTACCACATCACCTGCAGCCCTCTGGGAAGAAGTGCATATGCTGGGATCAAAGCCACCAGGGCCCCTGAACAGCCTCCAGAGCCCTGCTGCCCCTGCGTGCACACTGAAATAACCACATATGCACCATGGCCAGGTTTTGATATGTATTTTTATTTCCCTGCAGTTTTCACTTATCAAGAACAAGTAACAGGGAAAGTTGTCTGAACTAGTGCATAAACAAACATTCGGAAACACCACTACACGTATCTAATGTACAAGAACCGTATAAAAAAAGTCACTAAAACACTACACTACGAAGGTGTCCAACGCTTACAGTCAGACTTTTTCCAACCCGTTACTTGCCTTGTAGCCACAGGAAAACTCTCCAAAATTGAAAAGACAATCTTGCCACAACCCTCCCTCCCCCCCCACCACCTGGGATGGCTCGATAGCTAGACATCCAATAATGAATTATTGCAATGATATAGAATGCAATACATACCTGGTAAAATATCCTTTACGTGGTGTGGTACGGTTTGAAAGCCGGTTAAAATACGCAGTCTTCAGATAAAATGGCATCGAGGTGAAAATTTTCTCAGATCTGCACAATCGGAGATGTGCCAGATGCATAATTTTCCTAGTCAGGTTTTTTTTTTTCCCTCTCCTGTGTAATTATTTTTTATAAACTGGTATTATAAATAGAAATATACATTCAAAATATATGGAAAAGTGAGTTACTACATTAAATTTGCATGTATCGATCCATCCCTTTCCCCTGCACAGTAATAGAAAATACTATTTTGCCTTGAACTTCATATTTGACAGTGAAATGCCACTAAAGTATTTACCAAAAAGTCCATCTAGTCAAATTGTGAAACAAAATGAACCAAGTGAAAACTTTACATTTCCTTTAGAAAAAAATTACAAGAATTTTGTTTCCTAGCTATGAATCTTTAACTTTTTTTTTTTAGACACAAAGTTGCATTTATTTGTACAAGATACAAAATGTAAACATGGCAAAATAAATAGTTTAAACAAGTGATGCAGGATCCCATGTCATGCTCATGATCCCATTAAAGAATTATTTTTTAATCCATTCAGTTGCAAATTCAAGTGCAAAAGCATGATGATGAATATCTACTATTCAAGTAACAGAAATAATATTGATGATACAAATAAACTATTTTACAAGGTAGTGATTTTCCCAATTTTACAAAATTTACATTATATATCGACTTAATACACGATATAATCGGAGTCCATTCGGGTCTGAGCTCCCTGTGATCCACAGAGTGCTGTGTTTGCGTTCAGCTGGGATGGGAAGGAGCACACCAAGAGCGCAGCTGGGGACACTGCTTGGAGGTTATGTCACCTCCATGGCCACTGTGGTCTCTGCGATGCCGTTCAAGCCCAGGCGCTCCGGTTCATGGTTCTCTCTGCAAGGGAAGGGAGATCCCACGGTTACAGCCACAACAGGAGCTTTCCTCACACGGTTTTAGTCATTTCTTTCGTGTTTTCACACTGCTGTTACCTGGACCAGGCAGGGATCTTAACTCACACACACACTGCAAACATTGTTCAGAAGTAAATACTGGCATTCAGCAACTGCTGTTACTCAATGCAGTTCCTTCCCCAAGATTATTGCATTTAACTGTCAATTTCCAGCCTAAATTATGGATAAAATTACTAAAAGCTCTCTTGAAGGAACAAAGTCGAGATATGATAACTCAGTATCAATTATTCTGTTAATGCACCAAGTGTTGTTCTAATTCCTCCCCATTCTGCTTTAGCACTGATTTTTTCTCACGTTTACTAACACCCATTTTTTACTTTTCCAATTCACAAACATGACTTTGTTTTTTGAAACATCATATAATCCAGCAGAGACTTCAAATATTTTCAGATAAATTTCCCAACTGCAAACCTCCTGCTGTTCCTAGGAAACATCATCTAAGTATCCTGAAATAACAGCGCTGCTGTTCAATGAGAGTAAATATCTTAATGGTTGGACTCGATGATCTTAAAGGTCTTTTCCAACCTAAACAATTATGAATTATGATTTTACATGGAAGATGCAGGCTGTCACTTTCCTGGTCTATGTTTTACATAAATATATAACAAATATATGCATATGCAAATATAAAAATCTATGTGCCAGCCCATATCTTACAATATTAGTACACAATGATTTAGAGGGAACACGAGGAGAGCTTGACAGAATCTGCCCGAAAGAGCTGCATGAGGAGGGACAAATGAAATGGCTAAAATTTAAACAGAGTAGAAGGTGACCAAAACGACTCGTGCTTAAAACCAGTGCAGGTAATTTGAGGGGTTAATTTGCAAATCAGCTCCTGTGGTTTGCCACGGCCATGCTGAAGGTGCTGAGGGTGCTCCTGGGAGGCTGAAGGTGCTGAGAAGCCTCCTGGAGGTGGAAACAATTCCCTCTAGTGCAGAGTTGGGCACGACTATGGAGAGGACACAGCCTGAAGCTGCCCCAGGGAGGGTCAGGTGGGACACAGGAGGAAGTTCTTCCTGGGAAGGGCTGCCAAGCACTGGAACTGCCCAGGGAGGTGAGGGAGGCACTGCTGAGGTGGCACTCAGTGCTCTGGTCTGACCAGGTGGGGTGGGTCACAGGCTGGACTCTGATTTTGGGGATTCCAACCCAAACCACTCTGCGATTCCAACCACAACTGGCAGCTGCTGCAACCCCGTCCCCACTCACCTTGCTATACTGCTGATGGCACTGCTGGGAGTTACCTTTGGCACTCTGTCCATGCTGGCAGCAACTGTGGCAAGTTTTAAGGCTGTTGGCGAGGGCGCTGAAGTCCGTGTATTGATATGAACATTGACTGGAGACACAACGCTGACGTTGTTGAGGTGCACCGCGCTCGGCAGGCAGGAATTGTTCATGGGGAGAGGCTGAGGGCTGCTCGTGCACAAGGCTGGGATTAAGTGGTTTGTGGTGCTGTGGCCAACTGTCCTTACGAGCTGTACAGTTGAGATCCCTGGGCTGGATGATAAAGCCATGTTGGTGGAGTACAAAGTTCTGGAGGTTCCTGTTACGCGGAATAAAGGGTGGACGTTAAAAAGGTGACATTCCATAGATGAAAAGCCAAAGATTAACCTCAAGGGCAATGCTTTGAGTGTGTATGACATTAATGTCCGTATTTTACAGGTTCACAAAATGGAAAGTCAGAAGTGGCAGCATGGCACACTCCCACGTGCCTGATCTTCCACCCTCAAAGCACTGCCCTCTTGGATATGAACTCAGAGAATTACACACAGATCTCTCTCTCTATCCTGGCACTGCTCCAGTTTATTGATTTTATTCAGTCGTGTTTTTTCTCCCTCTATTCATTTCATATTATCATTAACCCAGCCTGGCAGAAGGTCTATAAAACTAATCACATCATTAGCTGCTAAAACAACAAATTACTTTAAAAGCCTCTTCTTTGTCTTGGCAGCCCAAATCCCATTTGCCTCTTGGCATCGTGGAGACGGCACCAGCACAACCAGCACCACAGCAGGAGGGCTGGGAAGGGGCACTGAGTGCCAATGGCTGCACTTTTTGGGACAAATCCTAAATGCAGTGAAACCTGAGGCTTACAGTGATGTCAGAAGGACTGCCAGTAGAGGTTGGTTAGTACATTTTTGGCTGAATATACAAATGAGGTAACAACCAAATAATGAATCAACTTCTCCATTTCCTTCTCAAAGTACTTCATGTTTTAAGCAGTTGATTTATTCTTTCATGACACACTCACAATGGTTTTAAAATGCTGTCACTTAGACTTTTGATCAGAACAGATGATTAGAAGATAAAGACTTCCAAAGGAAAAGCAAACAATGCTCTTCCAAGGTAAAGAGAACTTGGTGGGTTTATATCCATTTTAACAACGTACATTGGACAAGGCTCTCAGGCACAGGGTGGGATTCTTGGGGCTGTCCTGCACAGGGCAAGAGCTGGACTTTGATGATCCTTGTGGGTCCTTTCCAACTCAGGATATTCCACGATTCAAACCATTGCTCCACAGTACTTCAGAGAACAATATTTTAAATGATCACAACTAATAGATTTCTTTTTTTTGTTGTTATTGTTTATTAATATTTTAGCAATCAGCAGCAAGATCAGTTGATAATTAAGACCAGCTGATAGTCTCAGCTCATTCCAGAGCAGGATTTTCAAGGGCTCCTCACCTGAAGGCTGGACAACACCATTGATACTGTTGTGGCCGGTGTTCTGCTCCTTCGTCCCCTCGCTGCGCCCGGGGGCCGGGGCACTGACCACTGCAGAGGCAGCAAAGTGGGCACTGGCTGAATCCAGGGTTTTGGACATACAGTCAGAGGTGCTGGAGCCCTGCAGGAAGACAGGAAAATGGTTCTCACAATCATCCAAGCACAAAATGAAACACTCCCTAGGATTGCCACAGTGCACAAGCAAAGCAAACAAATAAATACGGCTTCTACATGTGACCTAACAGACCACAACACTGAATATTTCTGTGTCACCAGACTGATGAAAAGCTGGAAATTAGTGTCCAAATGAGTGTTAAACAAGTGCTGTCCAGTGCAGCCAGGCCAGTTCTCAGCACAACAAATCACTTTTGCATGTGGCGCTCAGCCTGGAGAGGGAAAGGTCCCTTCCAGTGCCTGAAGGGGCTCTAGGAGAGCTGGAGAGGGACTGGGGACAAGGGATGGAGGGACAGGACATAGGGAATGGCTTCCCACTGCCAGAGGGCAGGGATGGATGGGATATTGGGAAGGAATTCCTGGCTGGGAGGGTGGGGAGGCCCTGGCACAGGGTCCCCAGAAAAGTTGGATCCCTGGAAGTGTCCAAGGCCAGGTTGGATGGGCTTGGAGCACCCCGGGATAGTGGAAAGAGTCCCTGGATGAACTGGGTGGGCTTTAGGGCCCCTTCCAACCCAAACCACACAGGATTCCCTATGTTTGCACAAGTTTCCTGTAAGAAAACAACCATGTCTTAAACCTCCTTCTCTGTTCTGTCTCCAGGCAGCAAATGCTCTGAGCTGCAAATCTCAGGGATGTTCAGTGTTTGTGGCACATCCATTCTCTCTCTTGTGCCACAGAATAGCTGCCCAGCACATTCTGGAATCCCACTCTGTTAGTCCAGTTTCTGCTGGAAAGACTCACCATTCTTACTGGAAAGAACATTAATTCTGCCATTTCAATTTATATTAACTAAGAAAATGACTTTGCACAGAAGCTTGAAGCATTTTAAAGATCCAAAATTCATTTGTTTTGTTTAAATATTTTGGCATTGTGTCTTTACACTTACAAAAAATGTCATCAGTATCTGCCAACACAGAATCCCTGATTAATTGAAGCAGAAAACACTGAGGGGAAGGGACAAACAGCACAAGCAATTAGATATAAAATGCTCCAAGTAATATACATTTTCCTAGTAACAGACAATAGCAACAGCTTTTATATTATATTGGGAAGAAACTAACAGAAAACTAAGTGCAATGGAAAAACCTTCTTCCCTTGCAAGGGATTCCAGAGGAAAAATGGGATTCTTTTAGAAGCCAGAATATGCAAATCTGCAAAGCTCTCTTCTTCCTCTCAGAGGTACCAATTTTTAGTACTCACTGAGCATCTGTTCATAATAGAACACGTTACCTCAGAAGGTAATTTTAATAAAGTCTCTTCAGAGCACTTACAGACAGGAAGACAAAAGCCCTGAAAACAGGAAGAGTTGAGAGCACACACTGATATTTTTATGCTGACAACTCTGTGCATGCAGCTAACACATTCAGCTACAAAGTCTCTTACTCGACTCGTAAAATGCAGTCAACTTATTAAAAAAGCCCTGAGCAGAGTGTTTTGAATTCCCTCTAAAATGTCCCACATTTGCTGGGGTGTGCCATTTGGTCGCTAGGAGATGAGCAGCACTGTGAAGAACAGGAAGTGTCAGGACATGCCAGGCTAGGAGCAGTACCTGTGCTTTCGGATGTGTCTGCTGGGAGGAATGCTGGGACTGCTGCTTCTGCTGCAGCTGGGCCAGCTGCTGCCTCTGCATCTGCACTAGCTGCTGTTGGTGTGTCTGGAACTGCTCCTCCGTGATCCCCCCTGTTACTAAGGGAGAGAAAGGAGCCACGGTTACACAGCCCGCACAAAACGCGCGCGGAGAAGGCAGGAGCGCGGCTAAGGTGGGTAACGAGAGGGTGAAGACAACAGAAATCACGTCAGATGCACCCAAAATCTTCACCTGTTATGTAAAGGAGAGGTCAAGCTGTGTTTGTTGGTTGTGTTCTTTCATGGAATCAATTTGTAACAAAAGAATTCAGAGCTTTTGTTGCTTTTAGGCAGTTTCTATCTTTGGTGGTTTTCTCTCCGGTAGCTTTAGGCAAAAGCTTAAGAGAAATGACTTCCCTGGTTTCAGGAAAGAGACACAGCCTAAAACTCAGAGCTGAGGACAAAGCACCCTGGGCTGAGCTGGGTGTCTCCTCTCTGCCAGGGAACACTGGGAGAGGATTCCTGGACAATTTCCCTTCCTACAGTCCCTGACTGTCCCTTTCCCAACACCAGAATGGACTCTGAGGGAAGCACACATCTGGCACCGGAGATTTCTCTGCCCATTATTGTTTTAAATGGAGGAAGAGTTTAGGGGTGCCACAAGAAGTTAAGTTTTGAGAAGCAGGTTAATGGCACCCCAGTAATCTCACAGTCACAACACATGAAGGGAATGAAGTTAGAAAAGCTGGTTCTAATATTCTCCCCCTGAAGAACTGCACGCTTCGTAAACTGGAAATACTGACAGGGTTTCATGCTAAAACCTGAGTTGTGTGCAGTAACCTAAGAACTGAGTTCTCTTGGGAGCAAGCAAAGAGAGAATTCAGTTTTCAAAGATTCCCATGAATACATTTCAACACTTTATCCTCAACTCTGTTTTTCCAAGACTGAAGCTGTGCTGCACCTCCAGCGCCTGGATTCTGCAGGAATATGCTCCCATCAAGAGACACTGAGCTAACATTAACCTCACAGTGATCCACCTCGCAGGGTTTGGCTCTTCCATTTCCCACGTTTAGCACTCGGGGCTGTCCTGAAATTCCACTGGGAAAAAATACCAGAATTAGGACTGTGACTGCTCACAAATTAGAACTGAAACTTCTTCTTTACCGCTACATAATTAAAGCAGGTTTCAACCATGGTAGGAGAGCACTTAAAAGTCCAAGTACTTAAAAGTGACTCCTCTTAAACGCTAGCAATATTATAATTTCCAGCCTAAGTTTATTCTGCATTTAGCTTTACTTTGTTCCTCTTGCAGATTCTTACCTAGAATTTAATTCCAAGTTAAGTCAGCTCAACCTGCTACATTCCCTCACAAAACACATGGCGTTGCTGAAGGCAACAGGGCCAAGAACAGCATCAAGGAATATTACATATATTTCTATTTTTAAGTTCTGAGGTAACAAATCCCAGAAAATGTGTTTTGTTTTATAGAAAGCTGTTTAAGAACAAGGTTAGATTTCATGTTCTCAATCTCCCTTCTTTCCCAGTTTGTCACAGACCACAAAGTCATGGAATACTCTACTACAGGATACAGGTAACTCCAGAATTCAATATTCCCTTACTCTGCCTTCAAGTGCCTGAATTTCAGGTATTTATTCAGTGGTGAGGCTGAGCTCAGCTCTTCACCTTGTTATAAACCAGCAGATGTTCATTAGCACATTAAATATCATTTGCTTCTGCCAAATCAAACACCTGGAGGGTCCCAGAGAAAAAAAAACGAGCAAACTTGCACCATGTCCCAAGGCAGCCTCCGAGGTCAGGGCTAAGAGCTGCAGCTTCAGGGGTTTTTATTTTATCAAAGCCTGACTGGGCTGAAAAACTGCACCACAACAGGGTGAAAAAGTCACTTCAGCTTTCCCCTCGAGGCTCCTCTCCTCCTTGCAAGGTTTGCATTGTTATGTCACTTCTCTCAGGACTTGAAGGCTTTATAACCAAAAATCATTTTGCAGGCTGCCCCAAAAGTGGCATTGCATTGATTACTCCTACGTGGTTTTTAAGGCTGGGGGTGGGGAAAGAAAAAAAACCTCTAAAAGGTAAAAGTTTGTTCCACAAGCAAAATCCTTCAGCTGGGAACAGCATCATGTGCAGCTGTCCTCTCTCCAGGGACACGCTCTTCCCATTTGCAGTGCTTACAACTGGAGCAAGAGAGGAATTCAGCTCCAAAAATCAGTTCTTCATTCATGCACTCAGGTATTTTGAAGAAAAGTCTAGTCACAGACTTTTAAAATAAAAACAACTCTGTCTGTACAATGCATTTGAGGAAATACCAGAGTTGCTTTACTAACATAGGGAAAAATATTACACAGAGGTAATTTTAAACATTCTTGTGCACAAAAAAAAAAAATCAAAGCAACTCCCCAGCTCTCTCTAAAAAAAAACCAATAAAAACAATAAAAATAATCAGTTTAAGTGTTGCCACGATTTCCTCTGGAGGGAATATCAAATCAGCTGTAAAATTAACTGATTTCAACAATTACTTCCCAAAGAGAATGACTTCAATAAATGCAGTGACAGTGCCTGTGCTCATTTAATGCACAACCACACTCTGACCAGCCCTTTTAAATTTTATTCCCCATTTGCTAGTGAGAAAATCCATCAGCAGTGCCTCTCGCTGGTTCAGTTATTTGAGGAAGAATTCTGCTGTCTATTGTGTCTGATCCTGTTCCAGAACTGCAGGATCTGGTTTGTAATTTAAATCTGTGACAAAAAAGGTCCTCCCCAGCCATAAATTCCATGCATAATGTACTTCAACTACTGAGGGATTTCCATTTAATTTAAACGTACTCCTCAGATGATTTCTAAAATTATACCACAAGTTTATTACTATTCCTCCAAAAAGTGGCTTTGATCCGTCAGATTTGGTTTTATTCATCTTTCAGCTACTTCTGTAACAGCTCTTGGTGTTTATCAATAATCCCATCACACTGAACTGCCCCTTTCTGCCACAGCTGCGACTCCTCAGGCCTTCGAGTTCTTTCAAAAACTCATTATATAAAATATCTAGTACATTACAGCTGTTCTTTCCATGCAGCAGGAAAATGCTCCTGTGCCAATCTTTCCATGGGAGAGAACAATCTGAAGGTTACAGTGACCACACTGAGAAGCTGGGGGAGTTTTGGGCTGGAATAAATATTCTGTGCTTCTGTCAGAACAGGACATGTGATGGTACCCAGGAATTCTAGGATTAAATACCCATTCCTGCAACTTTGAGAGAGATGGAACATTCCACAACCACAGAAATGCTGGAATTCAGAGTCACTCTATCCTGTTATTTAATTATCCTGGTTTACAACACGGGATGGAGTAGGGATATACTCAGGTGCTTGCTGGTGTAGATCTCATTTGCTGTGTCTCATTTTTTCACATTTTTGGAGTATCATTTGATTCTGACTCCCTCACGATTATAAAGAAGTGACAATGTTAAAACTTGAGCCATTACAACTCTAGCTCATGAAGCAAATGAGGCAAACACAACTCAATTTAAGCTTAAAGCAATTTTTTCATCACTGGATGTTTCCACTGTCAACATTTTTACCATTTTCAGACCTTTTCAAGCCTGCTCAGGGCACTTAGGAACTTCCTACATTTTTTGAGTCAAAAATGAAAACTGACATCAAAAATGAGCCACACCCACCCTCCCCAAGAAACCAACAGTTTTGTTTTGCATTCATAATCAGCATTCTTCTACCCTTAAACAAGGTTAGACCAATTAGTGCCATTAAGGCTCAATCAGACCTAAGCAATTCTTAATATGAGCAGAATCCCTGCTTTGAATAACGTTTGAATCCAGCACTTCAAATTCTAATGGAAGCAAAGCAGGAAGAAGAGCACTGTTTGTGGGAAGTTTCTGCATGTTTTAAGAAATACAAAATAGTCAGGTTGTCCAGCACTTCAAATTCTAATGGAAGCAAAGCAGGAAGAAGAGCACTGTTTGTGGGAAGTTTCTGCATGTTTTAAGAAATACAAAATAGTCAGGTTGTCCAGCACTTCAAATTCTAATGGAAGCAAAGCAGGAAGAAGAGCACTGTTTGTGGGAAGTTTCTGCATGTTTTAAGAAATACAAAATAGTCAGGTTGTATCTGTGCTTCAGTTCACAGCAGTGCTGAAGATTTTATCGGTCCAGCCACAAGGAAAACCCACCAAAATGCAGTATTTTAAATCCCAGAAGCAGCCAAATCCTTGCCTACCTGATATGCCATTCTTGCTGGTGTTCAATAAAGCTACAGATGCTGCTGCAGAGACTCTTTTATTATTCACAGTCTGCCCTGCTTTCCTTGAGGTACATTCTTCACTATCACTGTCCTGGAGATTGAGTAGCCTGGGCTGGAAACACTGCAGTCGACATGATCTGATATTGCTTAGGATTTCAGGAAGGGACAGTCTGTTTTCACAATGTTTATTGGAAGCATTGGTCCGTGAAAAATTAGAAGAAAAGTCTAAAGTCTGGGAAGAGCTCGAAAAACTGTTCAGCATTTCCGGGTCAATCTGCCTCAAGACAGGATCGTGTTCTGTGGATATTCGGTCCATAATAACCCTGATGAAAGAGGAGGAGGAAAATCATTAATTTCATCATCTCTTTGTAATACTTTTACCTTTTGAAGGGGAACGAAGAATAAAAATAACCCAGCTGTACCTTCCACCCCTGCCAATCCGCCTCCTTGCAAACCCTATACATCTCCTTGGGATCGTAAGGGTTGTAAGGCAATGCCTGAACCTCAGTTTGTCCAATTCTGCCAATTCTGGGCTTTCGTACGAAGAATTCGTTTGGTCCAAACGAGGCTGTGAAGAAAGAAAAGGCAATTTTATCCTCACTCAGAGAGTGCTTTGGTTAGGGCACTGCAGGTATCATGCACAAGCTCCAGGACAGAAGATGTGGTTTATGTTGATTTAACCAAAACTCTAATGGCTTCAGTAGTTTATTTTTTTAACTCTAAGACTAACAGGTAGGCTGTTAAAATTTCTGCTTCTAACAGCAATGGAAAAGTAGGAGAAAATTAAAATAAAAGTTTTCAGTCATCTCAATATCTTTTGGCAAAGGAATTAACTCACAAGCTCAGGGGAAAAAGAAAGGATAAATTCTAAGCAAGTGGGAAGCTTCAGCTTGGACCCTTCAGAGCCAAGCAGAAAAGGAGATGTTCCTGCAGTTGTCTTTGGACTCACCAAAGCATCAAAGCTTTGGGGGTGAGAGTGGGAACAGAAGAGCTCCAACACTAGCGCTACGCCAACCTAAATTTAAAGAAACCACCACTAAATGCAGCAGCAGTCTTACAGCATAATACTGGCATCCTGCTCTTCTCCTGAAAGCACAAGGTCCATCAGGATCGTTTTCTTCTTCTGCTTCTGACACTGGTGAGGGTACCTAGACCGGAAAACAACGTCATTGTCCCAGCTGCCACATTTGTATAACTGTACTTACTATAAAAGCTTACGTTTATATAACGTGAACTGCCACGTTTATATATCAAAGCACAGCTTGGAAGCAAAACTCAGTTTATACAAGAAGCTTTTAAATATATTCAGAGCTGGGACAAGCCAGACCGGCCAAATGCCAGGCAACTGAAATTCCTGCCTTCTGCACACCGAGATTGTGGTGGTCACCTGTGGGAACTCATCCTCGTCGGAGCTGTGGAAGTCGTACTGTTTGATATCACTCTTGCTGAGCACAGGCAAGGGCTCGGCCAGGGGCTGAGGGGTCACCACACACTCCAGCTTGGGCTTCTTCAGGTACTTCTTCTTCTGACGGACAACATCAGACACCTCCTCCTTCAGAGAGGAGTGGTGAGGATGCTGCTTGGGAAAAACAAACAAAATTCTAAAAACTAAGGCATGAGAAAACTTAATTACTTTAAGACATGACTGCCTGTCTTCCAAAGCCTCTGCAGGCATTTGAGACTCATCATGCAAAATTTACTGAATTTTACATTAAATCCCAGAACTTTTCCTCTTATTGTTTTTAAAGGTATTTATTAATAAACAGAGACCTCTCACGCCATATGACTGCTTGAGAGGCTCCTCACTCTTCACTACACTCAGTACACTGCAATTACAATTCTTCTTCCAATTACTTTCTGAGATCTCATTTTTCCACAGCACTTTCAATTTTCTGAACTGCTCAGACACGTTCAAAAGAAACAATTTAATTTGTTTCCTGTTTCTCACAGAGCTGACACTTTTGAGCAGATGTGACGGTATTTGAGTTGGCTATTTAAGATTTTTCTCACATAAAGCCTCTGCAGTGAGCAACTCCATCGATATTGAACTGTCCACTTGAACACAAATGTTATTAAACTTCAAAGCTCCCATCTGAAAAGATTATTTCACTTGCAAAATTCTCCATTTGAAGGAGAAGCGGCAGCGTGGTTTTAAAAAGTGTTTAAATTTACCCCGAATTAACACTCATCGATAACAGCCTGACTGGAACTAACTCCAGTAATGGAGCTTGGCTTGGGAACCAGAGCAGAAACACGCGGAATGCCAAAATTCCCGGCAGGGCAGGGGTTTGTATGGAATTCTGGGACCACTAGGTGTCGCAGGTGCTAAATACAAATTTCCAGAGGTCTTCAACTCTCAGCCTCACCCCCAAGCATTTTAACTCCTAAATATTTAAAGTTATTTCCTCAGTGACACACCTGAATTCAAAGTATATCCACAGGGATGATGATCCCAAAGGAATGATGATCCCAGGAACAAAAGACTCACAGCAGGAAAAAAAAAATCTTACCTTAACTTTACATTCTTGAACTTTGTGGTGGTTCCCATTGTGGAGAGATGATGGAGTTGTGCCCACCTCTTTTTCAGGTCTATTCAGCTTCACTTCATTGAGGATTTCACCTCCATAATCACCCAAATGGTACCTCAAAAAAACAGGATTAGAACTATAGTGCTGCATTTCCACCGGGAAATGCCTGAAAGACACAAACCAGTGTCTTCCAATTGTCTACACAAACCCCTTCTCATTTAGCTTCTCAAGTTTATGGTGCTATAATAAATAAATTATGACAGATGATTTCAAAGCCATTTAACGAAAATTTAAACCCCTGGTTTTTATCATCTGCAATTTTACCTTTTCTCCACAACTTCCAATGTTAAATGCAACAGCTCCCGTTTCGTTTTCTCTCTTCTCTTAATCATCTCCAAAATTGTTATGGCTCTGCTAAACTCCCTCCTTAATTTCAACATCTTCTCATAAGATGCTTCATCGTTCTTTCGGTTCTGTTGAGAGATAAAACAAATTTTTAGTCAAAAGCAAAAGCCATGAGGCACAAACCGCAAAAATAAAGTTATATAATGCTGCTGCAAATGAGGCTCATGAGGACACTCCAAAGCAGCTTTTCCTAAAGCAGATCCTACTTGGCAAACAAAGCCCCAAAAAGCAAACAAACCCAATTTTAAGAGTAAACTGAGAAGAACTTTTCAGCCATTTCCCCCCGTATTTTGCTCAGATTCCAGATCAACCCAGTGGAAGTTTGTCAGAACAAGGAATTCAAGCCTACACCACTTTCCCCACCTTGCTTCCACACACAGTAAGGCTGTACTTGTGTACAAAGCAAAATGCTGGGTGATTACAGATTTCATGGGGTTCAAATCACCCCGTGCTCCAAATACAAAACTGAACTATCCCCTCTGTGGCACATGGAAATTCATTCCCTTTCTCTCACAGAAAGGGAAGCTTCCAACCCAGCAGGTTGTTTGTGTGCCAGGCATTACTCTGAGTTTCAGCTCAAAAAATAGATGTAAATTGTAAATTGTCCCCTGCAAGATGCTGGACAGGGACCCAAATTATTCCTACCGAGGGAGAGAGTTAAAATTTCAAGCAGCAGAGTCTGCCACGTCACCTTTCTGGTCTGCATCTTCTCGGTTCTCCTGCGGAAGGCCACGTAGGGGTCGTTGTTGGTGGAGCCATCCCTCTTCTCCTGCTTGATCTGGGGGATGAGGGAGGGCCCCCGGCAGTTCTTGCGCTTCCTCACCCAGTAGTCATAGACAGCCTTGATCAGGTAGTCATCCTCATTTAGCAGCAGTTTGGCCTCCTGAAGGGTCACAAGCTGCAGGGGAACATGGCGAAGGTGCACTTGGGATGGGGGTGCAGGGAAGGCCACCACACACTCACACCAACCGTGCACTTCGTTATCTTCCAGCACCAGAGTAAAGGGACGAAAGAACACTGATGGAAATTGAAGCCACCAGTTGTTCTTCCTAAGTTAAATACAGAGCTCCCAGTTTTTCTGAACCAGCAGCAGCATCTCCTTCACCAATGGTCTAGAACTCCACCAATCTTTCATGAAATCAGAGAACACTGTTTGAAACAACTACAAGCACAGGATAGAAAAAACTTACTACAGTCTGCAGGTCATGATTTGGGAATCACTTTAATTTGACTTTTTTTTTCCCTAAAAAAAAGAAGTTTCTTATGGTTAACCTTTATTCATGTGTAATTCTTTGCAGTTGAATGTTGATTCCCCTAGAAGTGAATTGACTTCTTAATTATTTCCCCCCCAAATGTTTACTTTGTGACAGAAAAGGGCAATGCTCATCCCTGTTTATTCCAGCCCAGAGACACAAAGCTGTTCACTTGTTTGCTAAGTTATTTCAGCAGGTGGTAGTTCTACACAGATCACTTAAAGATAAAAATTAAATCTATCTTCACCTTTTTATATGGAAATCAGCCCCTAAATAAATGCAAAAACCATCACTAAAGTAGTATATTACTTTAACAGGTTCATATCATCTTTGACCAGGAAATTAAATAAAATAGTATTTCTAGTATTGCTCAAAAAGAAGTCAGGCAGCACTTCATCTTCCCCATAATTTGCAAAATATCAACTGAACAACTTAATTTGCACTTTTGCAACGTGTCAAACTTCAATCTTGTCCCTATGTTAGGAGAGGCAAAAAAAGGAAACAACACATTTGGGAAAATTAAGGAAATCCCAAGTGTAACCATGACTACTCTGGAAGTGTTAATTCCAGCCAGAGCAGAACGAAATCTTTGCAATGTATGGTAGAATTAGAAAAGCACTGAAGTGTTTTTAAAAGAAAGGAAAAAATACTGCCTGAAAATCATTTCAGTTTTGTTTGTCTTTTGCTCTCTTTTTTCCATTAACGTATTTCTTATAAAAAATAAATAAATCAACTCTGCCTCGAGTGCACAGCTGGAAGAGTTAAGCTGAGCCCGTGTGCTTGCTGGCAGATGCAGAGTCCCTGTATTCCCTGTTTAAATCAGGCTGTCAGAACGCCCAGGAGGAACGCCTGGAACCCCTCCCAGCAGCATCCTTTAACATCCCAGGGATAAGGCATGTAAAACAGGAATTGGGAGGCAGCCCCAGAGGCACCTGAGAGCACTCAAACCCCACCAGCCCCTTCCCTTCCCAGGCTCCAATAACCTGCAGGAGTTCCTCGTATCTGCAGAGAAAAAGCTGTATTCTTGTAACACTTCACTTCTGAAAAGCATCTTTCAAATCTTAAATTTAACTTTATTACTCCAGCAAGCAAAGGTGAAACCAGCACGAGAAGGATGAATATTCATCATGAAAAGCGATCACCAGAATGGCTTCAACTGGAAGCCAGAACTGGGGTGTGTCTATCGAAGCTCCCAAGTGCATGTTCAACAAGTATCATCCAATGTATTCCCTCTTTTTTCCCTTCATTCCCATTTTCTTAGCATAATAAGAAATCTCTGCCTTTTCAAAGCTGCTCTAAGATGGAGAGAATCCAATATTTTGGCCTTTTAAGAGACAGTGCTGAACTAAATGAGGTTAAGGGAATGAGGCAGAGCCATGGATCCCACAATGGATGTTTCACTCCCACAAAGCCTCATCTCACTGGGAAATTACTCCACCTGTTTCAAACCTGACTTGCACAAACTGAGCCCTCAGATGTAGCCTTGGAGTAACATTTTGGGATGTAAGACCCTTCTCCAGACACTGCCCTCCTGGAACACCACAGGATCTGATTTAACAGTGCTACCTGGTTAATTCTCTGTCTGTGCGTCCACCCCTCAAAAACCAACGAAAGTCAATGTCCAGCAGAAAAAAGTGTAACAAAATTTAGATTCTCATATTTACAGCCATTTCTACACCCACTGATCACCACAAGCTTATTCCACACCAACAGCAGTAAAACAAGTTGTAAGTTGTCCCTCTCTCACACACTGTGGTCAGGAATTAAAAACTAAAATCAATCCCTGCAACCCCAAAAGCTCCTTCCCCACCTGTTTTATCTGAAGTTACCAATGTTGACACAGGAGACAGCAATGTGATTTCTGTGCAACTGCACACATTCCAACACACTTCTGGTAGCAGGAAACAAAACCAAGCACCCACCCAGAACCACCCCCCAGGAAAGCAAAACCTCTCAGTGATTTCTTCACCCCATACCTGACTGGAACTGGCTTTCTCGAGTCTGTCAACCATTATTTCAAACTGCAGTGGCTTGATTTCCATCTTCCTGTTCAGCCTGTTCAGTAGGGTCTCATCCTCAGAGTCCATATCATAATCTGGCTGTTCATTGTCCAGATTAAAGGCTGGAACACAAGAAAGTGAAACGTTGGGTGAGTAACACACTCTGGACACACATCTGCAATCAGAAATCAAAAATGACTGATAAAATTCCAGACCAGCACTTCTCTGCCAGAACACTTTTTTTATGCTAAAAAGTTTCCCCATGTAACACACAGCAGTTAGAAGTTGCTTGTCTCCAACTTCCAATGTGAAATGAATCCGAAAAGTTTCATTTTAAGTGGCTTCAAGGGGTGATAGGCACAGAAACTTTAATGTATCTTTGCAAAACAGGAGCAAAGATGCTTGATAATACTGATATAATACAGCTCCTCCAGAGTATCATGGCAAGATAATAAGAACCAAGATCATTTTCAATCAAATCCCAGACTTCAGGAAAAAGCATTTACACTGAAGTTCCAAGATAATTTTTATTGCCCATTTTTAAACAGTACACCAAATCTAAAGTGTTAAAATATTTAAAAGACTGAACTGTTTCTTGGTTTTTTTGTAGCTGTAAAAATCCTAGACCAATCCTATGGGAATTGTTACTTCTCCAAAACTGCCTCAGCTGTGGATGTAGAGTCTGACAGTTCTTTCAGACTCTCCAAACAGGCAGTTCTCAACTTCTCAGCAAAGCTCATGTCCTTATTACTAACTGTGCTAATTAGTTTCTATACTTGACAAAGTTCCTGGTCCCACTAAAAGCAGAAGGAAGTTCTCACTCAGGTAACACAGCACAAATAAAATTTTACAACAAATATGAGTAAATTGCATCTGACAGTAAGAACTGTTAATAGAAACATTAATTGTACACCTAATAAAACCCTGAAGGGGTGACACACCAGGCACAACACTCCCAGTAATTCAATCAGCACTGGAATAACAGCAGTTAATAGGTCTGATGAAATATATCCTGTTCTCAATAGACAAACAGCACTATCTTATCGCCATGCTCTTAACTTGTGGCTATACCCAAGTGCTAATTTAAAAACCTCTGCTACTGAGATGCCCTGTGTGCTTTGAGAGCATCTTAAAACAAAAACTTGGGAGCAAAAGAAAACCACAACACAGCATCTTTAAAGCAAATCCCAGCATTTTCCCTCCCACAGGCAGTGTCTTTCCACATCTCAGCCTTGCCCAGGATCATTCTCTCTGTAATGCAGTGCAATAAATGAGCTAAACCATTACCAGTATTTATTTATTTATTTGGTCAGGCACAGAAATTCAGCCAGATGCAGCTGGGAAGGGCTAAAAAGCAGCCCCTCAGCATCTTCAGCTCAAGCTGGTACCTCTCAGAGGAGACACTGCCTGCACCAACTGTGACAACAGCACTGGGCCACAAGAGTTCTCTGACCTACCACGCACTGTAACAATTTATTTGAGGAGAAATTAATAACAGGCTGTAACTATGTGTCAAGAATTGCTGGCAATATTAATTCACTAACACCAGTTGCGTGGCAAGTTTATTTAAGACACTGTCACTGGGCATGTGACCAAGAGCTCTCCAACAATTAACCGTGGATGAGGCTGAAACTGCAGCTTTCAGCATCAGAGCTGCCTCTCCAGCAGATCGCTGCTCCCATGTGGACCGAGAGCACCATTAAACCATTGAAGTCCACAAAAGGCACTGCTTGTTTGCCCTCAGGCAGATGTTGGTCCCACACCAAGAAAGATGTCAAGCTATTGCCTGTCAGTAGTTAATTCAATAATCCCCTGTGGACAAAATGCTTCCAGCCAGTTCTTCCAAGCCAGAGTATCAGCGAGCAGGAGCATCTGTGACAGACAAGATGTGATGCTGTTCACCCGTAAATTGTGAGCAGTGACAGTAAACTTCCATTAATTTCTCATTCAATGGGAAAAGAAGAGTCACTAAAAGGTCTCGAACCATCCATCTTCCAGAATAAAATCAGGCTGAAGCGAGAGGCAACCAGGAGACACCAAGAGCAGCAAAAAGACAAGAAAACACCCAACCATTCCATCAAAAGGTACCTTAGAACACCAATCACCCTCAGGATCACACCACAGATATCAGTGATGGGTCTCCAAGAGGGAAGGCAGCTTACTGCCAGCACCTAAAGTGACCCCATGGTGCACCTCAGCTGGAAGCAGAGGGTCCCTCCATCTCTCTGCTCAGTATTTTGATAAATATTCAAGATTATAAGATAAAAAGGCATCCAATGAGTACTTGTCAGGATCACCACACGTCAAACAAATCCAGTCTCATTTTCTTAAACAAACTCTCACCATTCCTGTGAGAACAGCGGTAGCCTTTGTCACATATCCTTCTTTCCATGCTTTTCTGTTATCAGCAATGTTCTTTTTGTCATGACCTGTATTTATCAGTTTTGCACAGAGGGGGTTTACATGGGGGGTGCAGGTTAATGGCACTGAAGGGATGGAAGCAGCACCTGCTTCAGTGCAGACAGGATGGCCTCAGCAGCCTGGGCAGGTGTCAGAGCCTCAGGAAATGCGGGGCTCCCTCTTCTTTGCAGTTAATCAACCCCAAGCTGGCTTGTCCCAGCACTGGGACATCCATGGAAGTGTCCTCCTCCCCCGATGTTCAATTACCACTGCCCCTCAAAACACACTTTCAGCAACATCCATAATTACCAGCTTTCTTTTTCCCCTGAGCACTGAGTGAACTGAAACTGTTCCAGAAAAAGCCATTTTTCACCCTGGAGCTGGCCCGCAGCATGGCAGCTCCCTGGCTTCCAAAGCCATCACAAGACCCAGGTGTTTATGTGCCGTGGCTGGAACCATCCATCACTCCCTCGGTCCTGCCCCTGCCCCGGCAGCTGGGGGAGCTGCTCCTGCAGGAACTGCTGGAGAAGCAGCCCCAGCCCCGTGCTCCAGGGGAGCTGCTGCTGCAGGAACTGCTGGAGAAGCAGCCCCAGCCCCAGCCCCGTGCTCCAGGGGAGCTGCTGCTGCAGGAACTGCTGGAGAAGCAGCCCCAGCCCCAGCCCCGTGCTCCAGGAGAGCTGCTCCTGCAGGAACTGCTGGAGAAGCAGCCCCAGCCCCA